>QYSG01007447.1:0-32781 GCA_003988875.1 Lachnum nothofagi
TGTGCGAGGCTTTCATAAAGTTCTCGCCTAATTGACTAGCTTATTCTATAAGCGAGGTCACGTGGGTTGGCACGTGGGCTAGATAACCGTAATATATAATAATATTATATTGTAGTTAAGTTAAATAGTTTATAATTATAATTTTATTTATAATTAACATTATAACAACTAAGAAAAAGGTAGAATAATAAATAAAAAGATTTTATTAAAATTATTGTTTTATAAAGAACTTTACATAGATAGGTTTATAGAATAAGCTATATATAGATAGATATTAAGTTTCAACTACCTAGGTACAGTATTTCGAGTCTATGTGAGTTGTGTTCTATAAAAACTTATATATTGGCATATTTACATAAATATTTAGGCAATTCCGGTTGGTCCTCTCTATACCTAACTAAACTAACATTRAGTTTTTAATTATATTGTAGTAGAGTGGGTGCACCCCAATCCGCGTAAAAGTTTTTCTGCTTTACTTTAATTTATATTATATATAATATTAAAATTAAAGTTTTATAAATAGTATTTAATTTATTTTTTTAATTTTTATATTTTAGTTTATTTATATATTTATATATTATATATTTAATAATATATTTTTTATATTTTTTTATATTAATAATCTATATAAAAAATCGAAAAAATAATATTACAATATATAAAAAATATTAATTTAATTTTTTTTTAAAAATATATTATTTTTTAATAAAATAATAAATATAAAAAATAAAAATAAAAAATAATAAAAGCAAAACCTAAATTAAAATATTAAAAAAACTAAGTGAAAAATTTTTTATTGGATATACGGCAAAAATTACAATTTTTGTATTTTAGATTATTATTATAAAAATAAGTAAAATATTCCAGGCTATTAAATTAAATATATATAATATAATTAAAATAATAAATATTAAAAAAAAAAAAATCAATTAAATATTTGGATTTATATTAAAAATATTAAAAAAAAAAATATTAGATTAGTTAATAAAAATAAATTAAAGCAAATGGAAACTATTTTATTAAAAAAAGTAAATTTAATAATATTATTACTAATATATATTTATTTTTTAATAATTAATTTTATATTTATATAACTTATAAATTTGCATTTATTTAATTAACTATTGGAATTAAATTTAATAAATAAAATTAAAAATAATTAATTAATTAAAAATATAAACAAATAATTAATAAATAATATAAAAAAATAAATAATTTTAAATATAAAAAATATTAATATTATTAAATTAATATAAAAATATATTAATTAATATAAAAATACTTAATTTAATTAAATAAATTAAATAAAAAAATTATTTTAATATTATAATTTAATTATTAATTAATATATTAAAATATTATTAGAATAAATATTTTAAAATTAAAATAAATTATTTAAAATTTTATTAAAAAAATATAAAAACTAGGATTTTTATTAGTAAATAAATTTTCGTTTTTTCTTAAAAGCATTAAAAAACAAGTAATAAAATAATAAAAATAAAAATTATTAATTTATTAAATAATATATTGCTATTTTTACTATATTCATAAAAAAAAATTCAAAGAATATATGCACAAAATATAGTTTTTTAATAGTTTTTTAATAGTTTTTTAAAAAAAAATTTAAAAAAAAATTATATATAAAAACCATATTAATATTAATTAATTAAATATTATTAATTAAAATAAATTAATTAAAATAATTATAAATTTTTATATATTAAATAAAATAAAATAAAAATTTTTAATAATAAAACTAAAACTAAAAAATTTAATAAATTAATTAATAGTTTTAATTTAGTTTTTACAATAATTTAAAAAAAAACCAATTTATTTCTCTGGTAATTATTTTAAAAAATTTAATAATAATAATAATAAATAATTTCAATAAAATATTTAAAATATTAACATTAATAATAAAAATATTAATAAATAATAATAAAAATCAAAATATTTATTATTTTATAAAGTTAGAAAAAAAAATTATTTTATTTGTTTTGCAGGTTTTGCAAATAAGTAATTAAAACCTAAACTAGTTTAATATTGGTATTAAAGCTACTAATTTTTTTTTAATAATTAAAGTTAATATTATTATTATAAGTAATTAAAGTATTTTTATTTTAAATATATAAAATTTCTATAAAATATATAATATAAAATAATTTATAAATTCTAATATAAAATTTATTAAAAAAAAGCAAATTAAGGTAATGAAAATATTTCAATATATAAAAAATTCTTTAAAATAATAATTATTTAATAAATATAAAACTAAATATTGCCCATATTTATACAAAGCCCCAATTAAAAAAATAAACCAATTAATAAATAAATAATAATTATAAAAATAACCAAAGCCTTTAAAAAACATTTTTATGATTTAAAAAATGCCGGCTTATATTATTAATTAGAAGGAATTGGAAAATAAAGAAAAAATAATAAAAATAACAGAAACTAAAAATAATAAATTAGATAATAAAAAGAAAACTTAGTAGACCAATTTAAAAAAGATTTTTTATAATTAAATTAAAAAAAAATTAGTAACTCCTAAGGTTCTTTAATTAAATAAATAGAAAAAAAATGCGGAAAAATCGGAAAATATAGAAATAAATATAAAAAAAAGAAATAAAAATAGACCTAAAGAAGTACCCAAAACGAACATAATTAAAAAAATAAAAAAAAACTATAAAAAAAAACAATATTAAAAAAAAACTATAAATAATTAAAAAAATAAAAAAAATACCTAAATATATTAATAAAAAAAACTAATTCCAAAAATTTATTAAATAAAATCTTTGATAATAAACTCCAAATTACTAGCCAAAAAATTATTTTATATTTAAATTTTTTATAAATTTTTTTATTTAAAAATCCAAAAAAAATCAAATAATTAATTAAAAAAAACCTAATCTAAATTAAAAATAATATTTATAAAAAACATTTATATAAATTTTTTAATTATAAAATCTTTAAAAAAGCTTTTAATTGCTTAAAGTCCGCAAATCATAATATAAATTAAAAATATATATATAAAAGCATTAATTAATAATAAAGCAAAAGCAAATTTTTTGATTATTTATATAGCCAATAAAGCTAAATTACTAATATACCCAAGCCCAAAACTAATAATAATTAATTATTTAAAAAAAACAAAAAAATTCCAAAATCTTTATAAAAATAAAAGCTAAATTATTATTTTAATTAATAAAAAAAAAACTAAACAAATAATTATATAAATAGTAAATTTTTAAAATTTTTATTTTAAATTTAAAATTTTTCTAAAAAAAATAATTAGTTTAAATAATAAAAATAAATTATATTAAAAAAAATATTAAAGCTATTTCTAATAATATAAAAAATTAAAAAAAACTAAAATTTAAATATTTTTAATAAATATTAATAAATTTAGAAATTATATAAATTTTTTTAAATATATAAATTTAATTATTTTATTATAGGCAAAAAGGATTTTTTCTACTATTAGTATTTAAACGGAGTATAAAAGGAAAACAAATAAGGTAATTCCTATTAAAAAAAGGGTTTTAAATAGGTCTGCGTTAAACGGAAAATTTAACTAAAAAAAGATTATAATAAAAAAAATAATAAAAAAGGGGCCAATAGAACTTTTTTATAAATAAAATTATTAATTAATATTTAAGTTTTTTAATATTTAATAAAAATTTAAATTAAATAAAAAATAATTTTTAGTAAAAATTTACTACCAAAAAAAAAGTTTTTAATAAAATTATTATTTTAAAGAAAAAAAACTATTACTTTTAATTTTTTGGAAATAAAAAAAATAAAATAAAAAAATATTTTTTGCAAAAAATTTAAATTGTTTTTTATAAGGTTTAGTAAGCGCCCGGTTTTCCTATACTTAAATATTTATATAAAAAAATAAATAAAATATTATAAAAATAAATTAATATAAAAATATTTAAATAATATTATAGTTTTTATTATAATTAATAGTTTTTAATTAAAAAAAAATATTAAATATTAAATAATAAATATAATAATAAAATATAATATAATTATTATTTAAAATATTAATTTACTATTAAATATTAATAAAATATTAGAAAAATTTATTAATTATTAAATTACATTTTTAATTGATTTTTTTTAAAAATATAATTAAGTTTTATTTTATTAAAATAATAGAAATATTATTAGTTTATTTTAATATATAATTTTAATGCAAAAAACTATAAATTTAATATTTTAATTTATATATATAAAAATAATAATTTTTAAAAACTATTTTTTTAATAATATTTAAATTTTTATTAATAATATATTTATTTTTAGTTCTTATTTTAAATATAATAATAAAAAAACTTTTTTTAAAATATAATAGTTTATATTAGAATATTTTATTAATCTAAATAAAATTTTTGCTAATATTAAGTAATTAAATATAATAATTAAAGCTAAGTTTTAATTTAAAGTTTCTAAGTTTAAGCTTATAAAATACATATATATAACTAAAAAACAATCGTTTAATAATACAAAGATTCTTAAAATTCTTAATTAGCGGATATTACTTGGAAATTTAAAAAAAAATTAAATAAATATTTAAGTATTTTTAAATATTTATATTTATTATTAAATTTAAATCAAAAACTTTACAATAAAAACAAAGCTTTTATATTTATTATTATAAAAAAATATTGAATTTACCTAGGAAAAAATATAATAAATAATTTAAAATTAGTTTTAATTTTTATACTGGTTTTTACTTATTTAAATATATTTAAAGAAATAAAGTTTATTATTTTTGTAGTAAATGTTAGTTTTAAAGGTTAAAATATTATATTTATATAATTAAATATTAATTTAAAATAAAATTATAATACAATAAAAAATATTTTAAAAAATATTTAAAATTTTAAAATAAATATTATAATATTTATTATATAGTTTAATTAATTTACAGCGGATTTATCCGGAGTTTTAATAATAAAATAATTTATTTGGATTTATTTTTTTAATTTTAAAATAATATATATATTTAAAACAAAATATACGGCAATAAATAAACTTTTAAAATAATATATTATAAAATTTTTTTTTTAAAAAAAGCTGGCAAAAAAATATTAATAATTTTATTAATATAAAAATAAAATATTTAATAATAAAGATATTACTAACAATAATTAAATTTTAATTAAAAATAAAATAAAATAAAAGTTTTAAATAAATTACAAAATTTCTATAAATATTAATATATTTTTATAAAATTTTAAAATAAAATAATTAAATAAAATTATAAAATTATTATTAATATATTGGCAAAAATAATAAATAGTAGTTTTAGTAACTAGGTATAAAATTTGTATATAATACTTTTAGTTAATTATTATATAATAAAATAAATAATAAATAATAAAAAATTTTTTAATAAAATTTTAAAACAATATTACCAGTTAAAACAAAAATTTTAATATAGCGAATATTTAATTAAAATAAAATCCAAATATAAGTGGATTTTCTAGCGCTTTGTACCAAGCAAATCCAAATTCAAAATAAAAACCTTAAAAGCCACCGCAAAATAATAATAAAATTTTAATTTTAAAATTTTAATTTTAATTTTAATTATAAAATTAAAATTAATAAAATTCCAAAAAAATAAATTTTTATAATATAATATAAAAAATAAATATATTTTTTAAAAAGAAACTTAAATATTAATAATTTAATTTATATAAAATTGTTGAAATTATAAAAAATAAGAAAATGTATTTATTAAAAGAATTTAATAATATTAAATTATTTGGTATATTTGCAAAAAATAGATTAAAAATATTTAAATAAAAAAATATGGTTTAAAAACCAGTTTATATAATAAAAAACCTTAAATAATAACTTAAAATATTAAATAAAATAAATAATAACGTTAATATAAAAAAAACTATTACTAAGTTTTTAAAAAAAAAATATATATATATAATTGAAAAATATGTTAGTTATAAAAAAAGCTACAGCCATGGAATTAAAAAAAAAATAAACAAAAAAATATAAAGCTATTTCTAATAAAAAAAAATAATAATAATTTTAAAAATAATAATAATAATAATAATTTTTTAATTTTACTTAGTAAAAAAAAAAAAAAACCAAATAAAGAATTTCACATATTATTTATATTTATATTAGCTTTTTTAATAAAAATATTAATTTTTTAAATTTTTTTAAGTATAATATTATAATTACCTAATATATTTAAATTTAAATATTAAAAAGTCCAAAAAGAACCTAGAAATTTTTTAAAAAGAAAAAAAATTATAAAATAAGGAATTAATACAGCAATTAAAAAAAAAGTTTAAATAAAATAAAAATAATAATAAAAAAGTAATTAATATATAATTATTATTTGGCTATTTAGGACTATAGTTTTTTAAATAAAAAAAACTATTAGCCTACTGAAAATTAATTTAATTTATAAATTGTATTAAAAAAAAAAATAACTAAAAATATTGTGACGGGGCAATCACGTGGCCTCTGCACGTAATGCCACTATTATATATAGTCCCAGTTCTAGAGAATTATAACTTTAGTGTTTACTTCCACATTTATTCCAAAGGGCCCTTTACTTTTATTATTTTTACCCTTTTTTATTAATAATTAATACTAGGAGGTAAATTACTATTAAATTTTTATATTTATAATAGCATTTTTTTTTAAATAAAATAATCCCTTATATAAAATCCTATAAATAAAAAAATAAATACTAACTAAAGCCTTTATATTTAAGGCACCGAAAGCCCTATTAAAAAAAAGCAGGCTATTAAAGCCCTTATTTTTAAAATATAGATCTAAATGTTCGTATATAATTCATTTGGAACAAAAGCCCTACAAAATATAGCAGGCCATATACATTTAAACAAAACCCTAAAATATATAAATATATTAAAAAAAATATAACTTTATTTAAAATTATTCCTATTAAACAAAATCTTAAGTTTTTATTTAATTAAATATAAAGTATTTATTTAATCCCAAAATACCTAAGCCAGATTAAACAAAAATAATAAAGCCAAAGCCAAAACCTTATATTTTTTAAATAAAACCTTTTTTAAAGTAATACTATTAATATTTTAATATACTATACGAATTTTATTACCAAAAGCCTTATTTTTATTAAAGCTTTTATTAATTCTTTTAAAATACTATCCAAAAAAACTACATATAAAAAAAACGCAGAAAGCTTTATTTATTCATTAAAAAAAAACTTAAGTTTTCAATTGAAAAGCTTCGCCAGGCCTAAGTGTTATAGTTACTGGCATAGGCTAATAAGCATATATATCATTCTGCCTTAGTATATCTAAATATAAGTAAAATTATTTATTAAAAAAAATTAAACTTTTTCGATTAACCAAAAATAGAATTATAAAACTAATAAATAATAAACATAGTAAATACAATAATATTAGCATAGGAAATATTATCGGCTAATATTAATATTAGTATTAGTATTATAGCTCTACTATTAAACTTAAATCTAATTAACTGGATTTTTCAGCTAATTATAAAAGCTTTGTAATTTTAGCAAATAGGGCTATATTCGGGCTTTTTATTAGATTAAAACTATTATATACCTAAACCCACATAAAAAAATTATAAATTTATTTATTATTTTTTTTATTTTTTTTATTTTTTTTATAAATTTATTTTTATTTGAAATATACTCAAAAACAAGTATTTTACTTTTTAAAAAAGAACAAATATAACAAAGCAATTATATGGCCTTTGTATATAATACTACTATTATATATAATCCCAGCTCTAGAGAATTACAACTTTAGTGTTTACTCCCACATTCACTCCAAGGGGCCTTTCACTTTTAATATAAAAACCTATTTTAATAAAAAAAAAATTAATAAGTTTAATAGTAAAAAAATTGATAATAAAAAAATTAATAACAAAAAAATTAATAACAAAAAAATTAATAATAAAAATATTAATAAAAAAATATATTAATAAAAAAATATTAATAGTAAAAGTTTTTTTATTAATATTATTATTTAAACAATAATTATTAAAAACCGTTAGATTATTAATTAAATTATTAAAATAAACAAAAATTTATTTATTTATTTATTTATTATTTTTTTTTTAATTTATTCTTTAGTATATTTTAAATATCAAATATTATTAAAAAACTGTTAATAGCATTAAATACCTAGGCCCGGCAAGCAACTTGGGAATTACATTAAATATTAAAAAAAATAAATTATAATTATAATTATATTTTAAATAATATTTTAAAAATAATAAAATAATTTTATTTTAAACTTTTATTTTAATATTAAAATTTGGTATTATACAACTTTTTAAAAATAAAACTTAAAATATTTAAAATAATATTTGCCAAAAACAAAAAAAAAATAATAGCTAATTTTTTAAAATTATTATTATAATTAAATATAATTTTTAAATGAAAAATTAAAATAAAAAAAATATAAATAATAAAGGCAAAAACAAATATTTTTAAAAATTTAAATAATATTATATTATTATAAAAAACATTATTTATATTAGTAATAAAAATATTAATAATAAAAACAACAATATTTAAATTATTAGTTTTAATACTTTTAATACTTTATAAAATCTTTTTTTTATTTAAAATATTTAAAATATTTAATTTAATACAAATTTAAAATAAAAAAAAATTATTTTTTTAAAAAAAAATTATTTTAAAAACTTAAAAAACTTAAAAAACTTAAAAACCTTTAATATTTTAAATATAAAAACAAATAGTAAAATATTAATAGGATTTTTAAGCTTAATATTAGATTTATTAGTTTATATTTTTATAGTTTTTATATATTTGCAAAAAATAATTTTTTTTTTAGTTATTTAAAAAAAAGATTTTTAAAATAAAAAAAAAGATTTATTTATATTTATTTATATTTATTTTATTTTAAAATTAGTATTTAACTAAATTATAAGATTTTTAAATTTTATAATAATAAAATTGCCTGACTTATTATTTTTAAAATTTATATTATTATATATAATATAATAAAAACTAATATAATTAAATTAAAATAAGTTAATTAATTAATGGCCATATTGAATTTTTAAATAAAATAAAAAGTTTATTTGTATTTTATTGGTTATTTTAGTTTTTATTATTATATTTTGTTTTATAGCTATAATTAATATATTAATTATATAATTAAAAAAACATATAGTACGATTTATACAAATATATAACATAAAAAAAAATCATGGTTTTTATACTTAAATTATATAATAGTTAATTTTAAATTTATTATTTATTTAAACTTTTTGGAAAAGCACTAGCAAATATATTAAATAATAATAAAAATCAGAAACTAAAAAAAAAGCTAGTTCCATTGCTAAAACTAATAAACTAAAAACTAATTAAACTAATTAAACAAAAAATAATATAAATTTAAAAAAAATAAATTTAAATAATAAAAAAAATAAAAAATTAATTAAAAAATTATTATAAAAAAATAGAAGTTTAAAGGCAAAAAAAACTTTAAATAAAAATTTAAAAATAAAAATATATAAAATATAATTTAAAAATATAATTTAAAACTATAAATTCAATTAAAAAAATATTATTATTTAATATAATTTTTTATTTAAAATTAAATTATTTAAAAAACAAAATATAAAAAAACCTAAAAATTTCTTTTTTTTTTAAAAAAATCCTTTTTTTTTATAATTTATAATTTTATTATTATTATATAATTTAAGTTTTATTTAAGTATTTATTATAAATAATAATAATAACAATAGTACTAGGGGCTAAACAATAAAAAAATTCAAAGTTAATTTATAGATTATTATTACTAAAAGTATTATTAATAGATTAAAAGTAATTCCTAAAAAAAACTAATATTAAATATAGGCGAATATATTATAATATTTAAATATAATTTATAATAAAATTTCTAATATAATAAAAAATATATTTATATATATATAATTAATAAAAAATTAAAAAAAGCATTGGATTTTTATAAAAGATTTTACAACCAAATTAAAAAAAATTTAGAAAATAATAATAATATATAAACTAGCAAAAAATTAAAAACAAATAATAATTTTAATAATTTTAATAATTTTAATAAAATAAATAAAAAACTTTATAAAAAAATAAATATAATATAATATAATTTTAAATAAATATTTAAAAAAAAATTAGGATATTAACTTAAAAAAATAAATAATAATAAAAATAATAGAAAATTAATAAAATAATAATATATAAATTTATTTAAAATAAACGAAATATTAAGTTATAACAAGAATTTATAACTAATGATTTTATTTATATAATTATTAATATATACTAAATTTTTATTATTATTAATTTATTATAAAAAAAAACATACAAATTAACTAATATAAATTTATTAAAAAATATAATTATAATAAAATAAGATTTTTTATTTTATTCAATAGAGAAAATCGCTTTGCCTATTACTAAAAACAATATTATTTCCTTTTGGCGCTTTAAGCAAAGAACAATTTTAGACAAAGCAAATAAAAAATTAGGAATATTTAGGAATATATTAATCAATATAAAAAAAAAATATTATTAATAAATTATAAATAAAACTATTAAAACTAAAAATTAAAAAAAAGGACTTAGCTAATGCTATTAAATATACATATAAATATTCGCTAAATGTTTTTAATTTCTAAATAATTTTAATATAATTAATTAAAAAACTATTAATTAAAAAAAATATAAAACTTTTTAAGTAAATACAAAAATTTAAATTTATTTATTATCGGCATATATAGCTTATAGTAAATCGCTTAAATTTATATATATAAAAAATACTAATAATAAAAAAACCAAAAAAACTTAAAAACATTTAAAAACATTAATTTAAATTAGAAAAATTAAAAACTAAATAAAAAACTTTCTAATAATTCTATTTTGCAAACCAATCGATTTGGCCTTTAAATAGATTAAGTTTATTTAGATTTATAAACCAAAAGCCAAAAAATAATTTTAATTTTAATATTATAATAATTTTAAATAATTAAAACCTTAAACTTTAAAAATATTAGAAAAAAAATAGGTAAATAATTAGTTTAGTTTTTAAATAATAGTTTTAAAGGCCTTTTAACGTAAAACTATACAAAAAAATTAAAATATATTTTTTTTTTTTATATAATAATTTATAAAATAAGATTTTATATATTATATATTATATATTATCTTTCATCCGAATAAAATATAATAATTATTTATTTATTTATATTACGGAAAGTTCTATAAATCTAAAAATAGTATTACTTTTTATTATATAAATTTTAATATAATATAATTAATTAATTATAATTAAAAATATAATATAATTTAAAATAATATTTTATTAAATATTAAAAATAAATAAAATTGTTTTTTTATTTTTTTAAAAATATAATATAAAATAACAAATTAATAAAAAAAAATTAAAAGGCAAAGCCAGGCTATAAAAAAGTAAATATTTAAAATTATAAATTAAATTTTAATTAAAAAAAACCTTAAAAACTTAGATTTTAAATAAAAAAAATGTTATATAAACCAAATAATATAAAAATTATGTTTTCTAATTTTTTTTATAGAATTATAAGTTTAATAATAAAAATATAAAAACTATTGTTTTTTTAATATATAATAATAAAAAATAATAATAAAAACCTAAAATTTATTAAAATAAGTTTTTTTAAAGTAATTATAAATTTATATTATAAATTTATAGTTTTATTAATTATTTTATTTAAATTTCTAAATTAATATAATATTATATTTTATTAATTTATAGTTATAATAAAAATTATTAATTTAAGAACTGTTTTTAATGCCTTAGTTAAAAAATATTGTTAGAATTCGTCGGCTATATTTAAAAAAAGGAATATTTTTTTAAATAATAATTAAAAAGTTATATATAACTTTATTAAAAAATAGAAAATATAGGCTTTAGAAATTATATTAGTAGCGCTTTAAAATATAAAATTAGTAAAGTATATAATATTTAAAAATTAATTATTTTATTATTTTAAAAAATAAACATAATAATTAAAAATTCCATTAATAGTTTTAAAAACTAAAATAAATATATTAAACAAAAAAACTATTATTATTACAATAAAAGAAAATATATTATTTGTAAAAGAACTTATTAAATAAAGTTAAAAAACAAAAATTAATAATAAATAAAAAATAAAATATTAAATATTAATAAATATTAATAATAAAAATAAATAAAATAATAAAATTAAAAAAATAAAAAAAAATAACGGAAAATAATTAAAAAACAATTATTCTAAAAAAAGATTTATATAATAAAGTAAATACATTTTAATTTATATAAAAGTTTTTTTGCTTTATTTTAATTTATATTATATATAATATTAAAATTAAGGTTTTATAAATAGTATTTAATTTTTTTTTTTTAATTTTTATATTTTAGTTTATTTACGTGTTTGCATACCGTATACTTGACGGCATACCCTTTCCACTCTTTCACAATATTTCCTAGCTAAAACCATCTAATGAAAACAGGCATTCCTAGCATRACAACCACCAAATCCATCCCCACCTTCTYTAAGTCTCCTGCCGCCTCAATTGTTTCTTACCTGCCGATCAATTCAATCTCAAGCAGGAACCTCATATTTCCCCCCATAATTCTTCCAGTCTCCATTCTCAACCTTCACCCGGTCCCACTCCACGCCCTCAAAACATCTCAAATTAACGGGCAATTTCTCCTCCCATTGCTTCTGATCCGCTCCCGCGGGAGCCTCCTTCTTGAAGAGCTCCGGATCGACGGGCCTGTTCTTTTGGAGCGAGATGGCGACGCCGCAGATGGGGCAGAAGGTGTGTTGTTGGAATTTGCGACCAAAGGTGTAGATTGATAGGGGGGTGGGTGGTGTTGTGGGGGAGTGGATTGAGATTTGGGTTTTGTGGGGGTAGGTTAGGATCGTGCCGTTCTGTTTGTTTGTTGGTTAGTTWTGACTTCTTTTTTTTGGCTTGTGGAGAGGTAGGGAAGGGGGGTGAAGGGGTGTAGTGTAGGGGAGGTGAAATACCCTGCAGCAAATAGAACAATTGCATTGTTGGATCTTTTCCGATCCCTCAGGCAACGGACCCGCGGTCTTGAAAGCCATGGTTATGGCGCCGCAGTGACAGGAGCCGTAATAGGTTTTTGCGTTTTCAATGGTTGCTGTGGGCTCTGGGCCGGTGAAGGCATGTGGTGTATATCCCGGTTCGAGAGTTGTGCCATTGTAACTGAATAAAAGGGGAAAATGTCAGATCTGATTTGATTTTGACTGTGGAAACAGAATGGGTTAGAGATCGGTGGGTATATCTTACGTGTTGACTTTGAGACCGAAGATATCGTCGATTTCGTTGAGTGTTCGAGCCTGATTATAATTATTAGATTAAAGATATAATCGTGGTGAGGTGGAAGTCGTACATTGATACCGATATTCATTCCACTGTCCGCATATCCCCTGGCCATGACAGCAGTTCCACAAGTTGGACAAAACTACCAATTCACACGTATCTAGTCAGTTCTCCAACATCTTATTATAAATCTTCCACCCCTCACAAGTCACACAAGGTTATATGTAAACAGGGAAACGGGTAAGATTAYATACCTTGTGAGCGATAGTCTTCCCAGCAAACTCATAAGATTTCAATTTATCCTCTCCTTTTCCCTCCTCGAAGACGAGGCCTCCGGATGGAAATAGCGATTTGTGGCCTTTCTTGAGGCAGAGGCTGCAGTCGCATTCGGTGACGCTTGTGATTTCGGGGAGAGTGACGGTGTATTTCACGGCTCCGCAATGACAGTTGCCATGGTAGGTTTTGAGCTCTGGTGCGGGTGCTGTTGCTGGTGCGGAAGTGGGGGTGGTGTCTGACATTTTGATTATAGATCTGCGGGGGTTGGCTTGGTTTCTTTGAAATAGAGAAGGATGAAGAGAACGTGTGTTTAATTGATACTGTGGAAGGTAGACTCAAATAGACAGGAGAGCTGGCCAGTACTTATACAGGAGAACCCGTCCACATAGCAACCAGAAAAGGGGAAATGGGAAACTGTTGAGGGGGAGGAACTTCGGAATAGGAAGGTGGCTGTGGCTGAATGCATTCAATGAGAAGCAACACAAGGCAAGGCAACCTTCCCCCGCAATAATCGGCTTCATAATCCTCCCGCTTCAAACGCACGGATTTCCGTGATTGAAGCATTTCAGCTGCGGGGTTACTCTACGCACATACATGTACGCCAACATACACACCAATGATATGGACCTCTGACCTCTATCCTTTGAGACTTGACACTTGGTAAGAAGCCAAGAAGCGGTGACGGACAACCGAATGACCGAAAGGAACAAGACTGTTGGATACGTTTCAATGACTTCTTAGTTGTGACTCATCATGGGCGGGAAGATGCAAGCCAAAGGCGGGACGGAGGGGTTGGACGTTTTACTTTTTGGAGGGAGACGTGTCATTTTTTGGGCCGAGAGCACGCTAGCACGTGTTTTCGTGTTCCAACCCCTCATTCTAATTTTATCTCATCTCATGATTCCTCATGATTCCTCATCATTAACCACCCTTCACGCACGCGCTATCTCTAAAAAAAATTAAAAAAAATCCTCGTTCTATAACTCAGCCACTCGCATCAGATTTAAAATCAGAGCTGTGTGTACTTGCGCGCGTACGTGGATGTACTGTACGTTCGTCTCAACAAAAACAAAACAACCGCAACTTTCGGCGTTCAGTAATCAAAATTACCATATCTCAATTATTCTCKGCCGATGGGTCGTTAATTCCTCCTCTTTGTTGAGAAGGGGGCAGCAGGCGGGGGGGGGAGGGGGGGAAGAGGGGGACTTCTTACTAGTATGTTTCATCTAGATCTCATCTCATCTCATCCCACCCCATCTCATTCATAGTCTATTTATTTATATGTATATGTGTAACCTTACTTGACTTAGTTGACTTAGCTGGGCTGGGCTGGGCTGGGCCAGGCTRTACGTAARATTACCTACTAGATATAGTTACGGTCACTTRTTAGTTAGTTGRAGGAGATATCACCGCAATCGAATCCAATTCAATCCATCATTGATCTTCACTGCGGCGGGTGGGGATTGATACACGGTTTGTCATTCTTCAGACGGTTATTCATTTCATTCATAGACACCCTTCGTTTCTGCTGCTGCAGCCCAACCTCCTTCTGCGTCTTGCGGATCCAGCGCTTTCCGGCTCTTTCCCGTCAGTAAGGAACCCGGGTTAAGCCTTCTTCGCACACACCCGAGGTTCTGGGGCTTCGTTCCTTGTGGAGTTGAGAATCGAAGTTYCTTGGGAAAGTATCACAATGCTAATGCCAATCCGTACCCGACACCTTTAACCGCGAAAAAACGAAAAGAAAGGGCAAAATCTAAACTGTCTGGCTATGCTGCTTGGTACATCATTAAAGCATTAGGAAACGGTTCCGTGGATGCTTAGTACGTAATTCTGGAAATGTTATTAATAYTACAGCCCCATTCAACAGACCTTATATTTAAGCTGATTTTTTTCTYGGATATTAGCTAAATACTTCCGCTTAAAATACTTTGTTAAGTTTTCCAAACTAGTAAACTTATAAATTTACTTTTCGAATAGTAAACTTTATTCCCCTAAGTAAAAAAAGCAAATAATGGTCTTTTTTTTAGTAAATATTAATAAYATAGCGTTAYTTAACGCTTACTTCTTTGCTTAGGCAGCTGCTAACTAAAAACTAATTTTTTTTAATAATATTAAATTCATTTGTTGTRWTRATGATTTTTTATATAATAAAGCAATAGTACTTTTTTCCTAGAAATAGTAATATATAGCAATTGTATTAATAGTTGTATTATAGCGGCGGAATTTTTTTTTAATAGTTATACCTAAGAGCATTATCACTGTTTTAGTTAAGTATTTTTAAAAYAAAAATATTTTATTGTTCTAGTCTAAAATAGTTTTTATATCTTAGCTAAGTTTAAACCCTAAAAACTACTACTTGATTTTATCAACCAAATATTTTAGATTTTAGTACTTTTAAATATACTTAAAAAATACAGTTTTTAGCCGTTGCCTAATATTAAAAATCGCTTAGTTAATGATCTAATATTTAAGTTACTATATSACTATATTTTAAAAGTAGTGTTTTTATTTTTTTTACTTTAYAATAAAGTAGTAAACAATAAAAATTRTAATTAATAAATAAGAATTCCTTAAAAATAAGTTTTTGCAGCCGGTTAGAATTAATTTAGTAAATCATTTAATAAACAACCTATATTAGATTATATTAAGGTTTATAACCAAAAACAATAACTTACATATTAACAACGATTATTTACTAAAAATAATATTTAATAAAAGTATTAATTTTAGTATATTATATTATTATGTTCTAAAGTGCGTCGCTTACATCACCTGTYAGTCTAYGGTTAGCGACTAGTCTTCGCTTGCGTAGCTAGTCTCTYTTAATAGCGTTTTCTTGTTGACTAGTGAGTRACTGGCTTCTTCTCGGTCTGCCGTGAATCTACAACRATGACTTAATTTCGACTAAATACATAACAAAGAACGGTTCTTRGGCTTCAGACAGAAAGAAACATTGTTTATATTCTTTAGTAACTCGTCTCTATTACTTTATTATAGTGTGATTTCCAAGCTATATCCGAGGACTCCGGTTAACAATTTTAAGCAATATTAGCTAGCGCGTGCCAGTGAATAATAAGTAATTCGAGGATGTGTCGCGGCCCAGGTYACTCTTTGAACAATTAGAATTAAAAAAGGTCATGACTGATTGCGTTTTTAGCAGAGTCCTAAAGCTAATTTTGTAAGTATAAGCCTATGCCCAAAAATTTCCCCCCAAATGAAGCCTGAGCCTGAATAACTCCCGATTTTCGAAATCGTATCGAAGTCTTYACCTAAATTGACGCAARATCAAACTTGGAGATTCATTTTAGCCTGAAGGAGAAATAGAACTTGGTCATGTGACCTTTTCTTTCTCGCAAATACCTCCTTTTAGGCAAAAACAAATTTATCAAATTATGCACTCAAATCCTGAGATTATCGCTAGTTGTATAGGCTTGGATCTATCACATTACTGCAGCTGTTTGTACAAACCGAGTAATGCGTACAAATCACAGCAATATGCTYAGGGTTCCCAGATTTATTTGTTAGAAGTATAGATAGAGGGTGGCTGGGAACCCCGCAGGGGCTCCTAGCCACCCAATTAACGAAATATAAAATAGGCTATAAACTTATTTTATATTCTATAATATATTTATTATAATAGATTATAAGTTTTTTTTTCCGTTAAAAGTTTTAGTTATTTTATTTTTGTTTTACTGTTCTATTTATATATAATTTATATAATTCGATATTTTGATGTATTAAGTATACTATATCACTACTTATATAGTTTTAACTCTAGTTTTATATGTTTTGAACCATTTAAAAATATCAAAATTAGTTAAATCCTTTATTTTTAATTTTATAAAGTATTTTAATTGTAGTTATTTTTTTTTTTTTAGGTTTAAAATACTATAGTTTGTTATTATATTAATATTATATATAGCTAATATAATAAATCTATTTTTAATAGAATTTTAACTATTAAATCTAAGTTATTTGTAAAATTTTTATAGAAAAGTATAATTTTAAATTTATATTTAAACCCGATTAAATAATATTTTTTATTATTGTTTTATTTTGTTTTAATTAAAGAAATATATAATAGATTATTTTAATCTAATATTCCAAAAACGAATAAACTACCGGCTAAAATATAATATATAAAGTTTTAGATTTAAAATAATGCTTTATTTGTTTGTATTTAAAAAGTTCCAAAAATTTAAACTATAATAATATAGTAATTGTAATTTTAAATAATTGGAAGTAATATTGCAGTTTTTTTAGTAATTAAAAAATCTATTTTAATTATTATAAATCTATTATTTTAACTAATAGTTTATATATATATTTATTTTATTTTAAAATTATTTAAAATTATTAAATTTTTTATTTTTGAATTATATATATTTTTTTAAACTTTATCGAAATTTTAAATAATATTTTAAATTATAAATAATAATCTGCTAATTTCAAGTAATATTAATAAAAACATAAAAATAGGCATTGAAAATACTGGGAATAAAAACAAAGGATTTGTTTACAAATTTGGAATTTTAAAGTATTAATTAATATAGTTTTGCTATATAAATCCTTTGTTCTTTTTTTTTATAAAATTAATTTTTTTTTTAATTTAAATGTTTTTATTTATAATATTATTTTTTATATTATAATTTTAATTATTAGTTTTATTATATTTAAAATATAATTTAAAATATTTTTTAAACCTTTATAAATATTTTAAACCATTTTTTTTTAATTTTTTTATTATTAATTAAACTAAATATTATTTTATTTTTTAAAGTAAATACTTTTAAAACTTATTATTTACTAATAAACTTTTTTGATTTTTTTAATTAAATTATTTATAAATTATTAATTTTTTAGGTGGTTATTTATATTTGCTTTTTAAACTTTTTCTTTTTATTAAATATTTTATTATTATTTAATATTAAAGTAATTTTTTTAAATCTATTATTATAAAAATCGTTTTTTATATTATATTCTATAAACTATTTGTTATTTTTACTATAAATTACTTAAATAAAAGTTTTTATTATATAAAATTATTATATTTTATTACAAAAAACTTTAATTGAATCATTAAATCTACTAAAATTATTAGTATTATTAACAAAATTTTTATTTTTATTTTTATTTTTTTTTATTTTTAATTGTTTTTGGTTAATGGTTTTTAAAAGATATTTTATATTTTTCTAAAGGTTTATTTTTGTTTTTCTTTTTTATACTATTAAAAAAACCTATCTAGATTTTTTAATAGTTTTTAAATATTTATATAAATAATTTCTCCGAAAATTTTATTATTAAATATATACGGTAGAAATAAGTTTTTAAGTTAAAAATTATATTATTAAATTTTGATTTTTTGTATATTTTTTAAAGAATTATAGTACTTTTATTTTAGTATAATTCCCTAATATTTAGTTTTTTTAGTTTTTATTTTTAATATAATTCGATATTTTAGTTTTATATTATATAAAAATTTAATATAGTTATATATTATTATTATTATTATTATTATAAATTTTGCTAAAGTTTTATTATAATATTATATTAAATTAAAATTATTAATTTTATTAGTTTTTAAAATATTAAATAATTATATTATTGCTATAAATTTGGCTATAATCTCAACTCTAAATAAAAACAGCTTTAATTGGTTTGATTTTAAATGCTATATAAAAAAAGCTATATTTATAAGCGGTTTTGCAATTATTTTAAATTTTGCTAAAGTTCCAATTGCTTTTTCTTTTATTTTATTTTTATTTTTAATTATTATCCTAAATAAAAAGATAGTTTATAAAATAATTACAGCTAAATATATTATTAATAAAACAAAATATAATTAGTTTTTTAAGTAATGGAATAAAAAACAATATTAAGTATATATGGTTATTTAAAGCAAATATAACGTTAATAATTATAATAAAATTAAAGTTATAATATATATTTATAATATAATAAATGTTTTTAGTAAAGAATAGGCTATAAATACCAATAAATTTATGGATTTAATGATTTGATTTTATATTTTTGCTTTTATAAATTATATTAATATATTTGATTTTTCTAAAAAGTTATTTATAATTAATTTTGAATTATAAAACTTTTATTTATTAATTATTTTTATTTTTATTTAATTAATTTTGCGGTTTTTCCAAAACCTTAGTTTTATCTATAATTTTTTTTTATAATTTTTAAATTATTTTATAATTATTTGGAAAAAAATTATTTAAAAAACTTATAATAAAAAAATCCGTTAAGTTATTTTTATTATTAGTATAGGAACTACTTTTGTTATAAATGGAAACGCCTATAGAACTAAAAATTTTTGTATTTTTTATAAATATTTTTATTATATAAAACCTAAATATTAAAATAAATATTTATATTTTAAAATAAAATATAACCGCAAAAAAACTACTAAAAAATATTATTATAAAAATTCCAATAAAATATTTAATAAATACCAAAAAACCATTTTATTTAGGTTAATATTAAGAAAAATAAATACTAATATTATTATTAATAGTTTTGTTATTAGTTAATTTACTTTATAAACTAATATTTTTTTTTTTGCTTTTATTTGTATTTTATAGAATAATTAAATTATTAATATAGGTTATATTAATTATACTATTGGTTCTATAGTTTATTTTATTAAATTTAATAAAGGAAATTATAGTATTTATAATAATATTAATAGTTTTATTAAATTTAAAGATATTAATAAAATTTAAATTCCGATTATATTTAAAAATGGTATTTTTGTTTTTTTAATATTATTTAATGTAAAATATTACTTATAAATAAATTTATTTAAATTTATTTTAATATTTTAATTATTTAATAAAAGTTTTAAATTAATATTAAATAAAAATTTAATTTCGTGGATTATTGGCTTTTATATAATTAAAACTATTAATAAATATAAGCTTTAGTTATTTAATCAAAACCAATTTTAATAATTGTTTATTATTAGTTTTGCAAATAAATCTAAAATTATATTATAAACCACCAAATTAAAAACTTTTTTTTATTATTTTAATTTAATTTATTAAGTTTTTTTCATTTTAAAAAAACTTTTTATTAGAATAAACTATATTTTATTTGGTAAATAGCTTTTAAAATCGTTAATTTACTATTATAATAATATATATTTTTTTGAATTTTTTGTTTATTATTATTAATTAATTGTTTACAGTTAGTGTCCTATTATTATTCTTTTATGTTATACTTTGTTATAATCTTGTACTTTATGTACTATTTATGTTTATTGTTATTTCCGCAGTTTATGGCCTTTGTATAGACGTTTATTTGTTGTTTGTTAATCCTATGAAACTTAAACTTTTATACAAAAAACCTTTATTTGTATTCTAAGTTTATACTATTAGCCAAAATAAATTCTTTTAGCATAATTATATAAAATATCTAAAAACATAAGAACTAAACTAATTTGCGGCTATTATACCAAATATTAACTTTTATGAAAAATACTTAATAAACTTATATATTTATAATATTTATTTCATTTAAAAAAATAAAAAACACTTTTATAAGTATAAAATCCCGCTAAAAAAACATTATATAGCATTTATCCACTTTAATATTATAGGCTTTATCCCAATTAAAAGCTATAATAGTAGCTAGTATTTCATTATTTTTATATATAACAAATTTAAATTTATTATAATTTATTATATAAAATTTAAAAGAAAAATAATCGACTGTTTTATTTATTTTTAAAAATATTATAAATGCTTAAATTTCAGCTAAACTATTAAATATTTATATAATAATAATAATAATAAATATATTATCAATTGATTTTAAAAATACTTTTTTAAGTTAAATATTATATAAAAATTAATTAAAGTTTATATTTTATAAATAAATGGATCATTAAAATATTTTAAGTAGACCATATAGCATAAAGTAATTTCGTTTTTTAAATTTATTAAATTAGATTTTAAATATTAACTAAAAGCCGTTAAATATAATATATACTTATATATATAAAATATTTTTAATATTTTTAAAATATTATTTTTTTAGATTAAATATAATTAAATCCTTTAATATAACTATATTAATATTTTTAGGTCTATTATTTATTATAATAACTTTAGTAAAAGTAAAAAACTATAAATAAAATTTATTTATAGAATATTTATTAGTTATAAAAATAATATTATTTATTATATTTTTAAGCTAAATAAATAAATTATTTATATAACTATTGTTAAAATTATTAAAAAAAATTTATAAAAAAAGTTTAATTTTAAAAATTTAAATAATATTAAATAAATTATTAAAATAAATTATTTTATTAATTTTATATAATCCCTAAAAATACATATATTAGTTTTTATGCTATTGCCGAATTCTATATATAGTTTTAAAAAAAAATTTAATAAAAAAAACCTTAATAACTAATTTATTTTATATATAAAGTTTTTAATTTTAATTATTTAAATATTTTATATAATTAAAAAACCTATAGGATTTGCGATTATTGTTATATTTTCTTCTATGTTTTTTTTCTTAATTGCTTTATTTACTATCTAAGCCTATAAAGTTTTTTAACGGCCATTAATTATTTTTATTATTATTAAAATAATAGGATTTTTTTGCAAAACCGCGGATTTAATGGTTTTAACCATTTAAGGATTGGTTTTTTTTATTAGATTTTTTTTAATTAAATAAAAATATTTTTTAGGATAATAAGTTTAAGCCTTAAAATTATAAATTATGAAATACTAAGAAAAACATTAATTACATTAATTCTAATATAAAACAATAAAAAAAACTATAATAAAAAAAACCATATAAAAACTTTTATAATATTATTTTTTTTTAATTTTTTTATATAAAAATCTATAAATTTTAAATAAAAAAACCAATAAAAAAAGTATAAATAAAAACTTTAAATTAATATAATATTTAAAACTTTATTATTAAATTTTTTATTTTAAATTAAAAAAAAAATTTAATAAAAAAAATATTAATTACATTAAATTATTAACTTATTTTAAGTTTATATTATTATTAAAAAAAAATTTATTATTGTTTTTAAATTTATTATTTTTTTGCTTATTTTCTATATATTTGTTTATTTTTAATAAATAGTTTTTTTTGGTATTCTTTAAATATATAAATTTTATTAAATCTTTTAAATTTTAAATTTTTTGAAAAACTATAAATAATATAAAATAATACTATTAAAAAACCGTTATTAAAAATAAATATATATTTTTAATAAAAAATAATATTTAGAAATTATATAAAATACCCAAAGAAAAATCCTTTTTTATTAGAAAATAAATATTTAAAGTCAAATGTAATATTTATAGTGAAATTCTCCGGTATAAAGTTTAATAAATAATTAAAAGCTTCAAATAATATAAAGGTTTGAATTTTACCAAAACCTTTGCAGTAGTTGTTAAACCTATAAATTATAAAGCTATTTTTGCCTTTGTTACTGCATACAATTAAAAATTAAAATAAATAAATATTAAAACCGCTTTTTTATATAATAACATTAAAAAAAAAATCTAGATTATTTTTTTTATTAGTTATAATATTAACAATAATATAGTAAAATTTAAAAAAAACTTTATATAATTTTAAATAATTCCTATGTATTTAGTATAATATTTTAATTATATTTTTGGTTTAGTTTAGCTTTTAATTTTTTAATGTTAATTTATTTGTCTTTTGCAAAAATAATATAATTATTATTATTTATATAAACGATTTTTTTATCACTAATAAATCCAAAACCAATATTAATATTTTAAAAAAAGCTTTAAATAATTATTTTTATATATTTAATTTAAATTTTTATTATTTTTATTTAAATATAAAAATTAAATATAACTATTTAAATTATTAATTATAATTTTATTAAGCTATATATATTTTTAAAATTTTCCGTTAATATAATATATTTGATTATAATTTATATAATATTCCTATAAAAATATTTAGCCGTTTAATTTCTATTAATTCCAATTATATTACCAATTTTAAGTTTAAGCGGAAATATTAGTCTACTATAGAATCTTTAATATACGCTATATTAGGTATTTGTCCAAATATTGCTTTTGCGGTTTTTATTATTTTTAGATTTTTTATTAATTTAATTATATAATATATAACTATTATAAAAAAAATCTTCTAATACTTCTACTATATAATTAATATAAGTTTTATTTATTGTAGGGTTTTGTAGTTATTAAAAGATTATATAAACTTTAATTAGGTAAAAAACCCTAATATACATTATTTTACTTTTGAATATATTTTAAATTTTGGGTTTATTGTTATTTCCTGGTTTTTTAAGTATTAGCCTATTGTTTTATTATTTTTATATAAAGCCAAATATACTAGTATAATTAATGCTACCAAAAAGGCCATTTAGTTCTAATATTTACTAAAGAATATTAATCCTAGTAAAGACCCAGGTTTCGAAACCATAGTAATTTATAGAAATAATTAAAAAACTATTATATTATTTAAAAACAAAGTATATAAAAGTTTACCAGTATTTTATCCGTAAAAAAAATTATTAAAAACTATATTAAATTATAATATATTTTTATAATTAAATAAATTACAAATAGTTTTATTAAGTTTTTATATTAGGACAAATTTAAGATATTTTAGGCCATTATTAAAATCAAATAGTTTTTTAAAGCTATATTTTTAATAATTTTTTTTTTAAACTATTTATTTTAATAAAAGATAAATATTATAATTATAAAAATAAAATAAAAAATAAATATTATATTTTGTTTTATATTTACTTGTTTTATAATATAGAAAAAATAACCGATATAATAATATTAGCCGTTTTTACAAAAATTATAATAGAAATTAGAAACTTTAAAATTATAAAAGCCATTAAATATATTACTAAAACCTTATAATTTAAAAAATATACTACTAAAATTTTATGGTTTTTAATCTTAAAACTTTAGATTATATGAACTATTTTAGATATAAAGTATACTATCTGTTTAAAAACTGGCTAATTTGGTAGTTTATATAGATTTATGGGAGTTTTTAGCAAATAGGCCAATTTGGTAGTTTATACTATATAAAGTTTATTATTTAAAAAAAAAATTTATAAATAAAATCATAATTTATTCCGGTTATTAAATTTTAAATTTATTTTAAATTATTTTAAAATATAATATACCTATATTATTTTTTAGTTTAGATATGGCCATTTATAACAATATTTATTATTTGGCAGTATTTAATTTTGTTATTTTTTATATTTTATATTTTATTTTATTTTATATTAACCGCTAATTCTTTTTTTTGATTTGCTTTTATTTTATTGGGTTTTATATATAAAGATTTTATTAAAAGTATAGCTATTATTGTTTGTTTATTAGAGTATATAGAAGCTATAAAACTAAAATTAGATTTTCTTAAGTATATAAAAACTATTAGTATTTAACCTTTGTATTATAGTATTAAATATTTTTTTTATTTATATAAAAATATTAGAAATATAAATAGAAAATAGCTGGAAGCCCTGTAGGGGCTCCCAGCCACCCAATTAACGGAATATAGAATGGGCCGTAGGCCCATTCTATACTCCGCAATGCACTCATTACAACATTATTCCCCACTAAGCGACAGCCACTCCCGTCCCTTATGGGGATCCCTTTCTGGCTCCCTCTGTATAGCGAGTATCAACACACAAATTTAGAAGAGCGAAGGTACTGTCTAACGGGAGATTACAGCACAGCCTCTRAATGACTACAGGTCATCCGCCATTTCTAACGCAATATAATGCTCGACTCGCACATTGAAATGCCCTATGAAAGTCAAATAAAACGGCGTTCCATTGATTTTTTATATAATTATAAATATAATTAATTAAATGAAATAAAATAATAAAAAAATAAAATTAGGGATTTTAAATTAATATAAATAAAAGTTAAAAATTTAAAATTAAAATTTTATATTTATATATAAATAGCTTAGGCATTTACCCTAGGCGTTTTATTTTTTATATTAAGTTTTTATTAGTTTTTCTGGTTTTTTATTTTCGATTAAAATTTTTTATAGATTTATTAATATTATTTATATATATTTTATAGTATTAAAAAAAATCCAATTAAAATATTTATTAAAATAAATTATATTAAAAAAAAATTAAAATAATAATATTTAATAAAAAAACATTGATTTTGGCAATGGATTTGGTAGGGAATTTAAATTTTAAGTATAATTTGATATTATAAAAGTTATTTGTATTATATTAAATATTAAAAAAATATATTTTAATTTGTTTAGTATTTATAAAAGTAATTAATATATTTTTTATAATTTAAATTAGGTATTAAAGCATTAATATACTATTTTTGTTATTTTTATTATTAATAGATATTATATTTTTATATTTTATTTATTTATATATTAAATAAATATTAAAATAGGCCATTAGGATATATTTTATTAAATAAATAGGTATATTTGGTATTAATAGGGCTATTCTAAATAATGATTTTGTTTACTAAACTTTGGATATTCTTAATTTTAATAATTTCATAGGTTTTGAGTTTTAATTAAAGGATTTTGGTAATTTTTAAAAATATATTAATTATTATAGTTTTCGCAATTTGATAAATTAGCGCTAAAAATAGTTAATTAAATATTTTAATAAAGAAAGCTATTTTTTTATATTAAGGTTTTGGCCGAATATTATTTTATTTAATATAGCTATTATTTCGCCATATAAAAAAGTTATTTTAATTAAATATTATAAAACTAATTATAAGTTTTTAATATAAATATATTTTTTTATATTATAGGATTTAATTAAATTATATATAAAATTAATTAGTTTTTTTTCTAAAGTTATAGATTTAAAATAAATATACTATTAAAGTATTTAGAAGTTTTCTAGAGGTTTCTATAGTATTTGTAGGTAATTAAAATCGATTAAAACATTCCAATAATTAAAAATATTTTAAAAAGATTAAAAGTTAATATTAGCTAGTTATATTAAGTTGTTTTTTAATAGAAAAATAATTTAAAAACTTTATTTTTTCAATATTATTTATAAATTATAAATTAATATTTAAATATTAAAAAACCATTTTTTTTATAATTTTAATAAATTATTTAATTAAAAAAACTAGAATTCTAATATAAAACCAAAAATTTTAATATAATCGGCTAATAATATATTAGCTTTAAATATATTTGCAGAAAAAAAGTATATTTAAATATAATAAAAAATATATATTAATTTTATAAATTTATAAATTAATATTATTTTTATTTTAATATAAATACTTATATTTTCATATAAATTCTTTATAATTAATTTATAAATTAAATAAATTCTTTTTATTAATATACTTTAATTTGGCTTTAATATATATTTTTTGTAGTTTTAGGAAGTTGTTATAGTAAAGTTTAAACCTAATAGGCGTTTGATTAAGAAAAATTAGGTTATATATTATTAACTATACCTCCCAATTCTTTACTTTATAGCTTTTATAATAAATAACAATATTTTAAAGTATTTAAAAGCCTAATAAAAAAATTATAAATTAATAAAAATTAAAATAATTACTAAAAGTTTTTTAATAACTTTATTTAAATATATAATTATTTATATTATTTATATTATTTTATTTTACTAATTATTTAATGGTTTGCCAATAAAAGCTTTATTAATATAAAAATTAATAAAAGAATTTATAGAAATATTTATTATTTAAATTATGTTTTTTATAGTTTTTACAATTATCTTTTAATATATTTATTAGATTTTTTTAATGTTTTTAAAAGTTATCCCGCTTTATAATTAATATAAATATTTAATAATATTAAAAAATATTATATGCATTAAGTTACTAGAAAAGCTTTATAAAAAATAAAAAAATTTAAAGTTTATAATTCGGAACTAATAAATAATTTTTATATTTCTAGTAATATTGGCAAATTACTTTATTGTAATTAATAGGCTATTGGCAGCCTTTTAAAAGATTATTATAATTTTTTAAAAATATTAAAAATATTTTAAATTAAAAAAATTATTTTTAATATTATATAAAAAATAATATTTTATTTAATAAAACTTTTTAACATTAGTTTTATAATAGTAATTACATAGGTATATAGTAGTATCTAATTAAATCATTCCTATAAACTTTATTTTTATTAAACTATTACCAAAAATATTTATAATCTAAATTTAAAATATAAAGCTATTTTGAAATAAATTGTTATAATAATCGGCAATGTTTTTATTGAATTTTTAAAGTTTATTAATAATAGGAAAAAGGAAGATATTAAGTATTTTGTGTTTTTTAGAACTAGGGATAAAAAAAAATATATATATATTTTTGTTTTGAATTTAAATTATAAAAAGTAGGTTAAAATTAAGAAAAATGCCAGGATTATTGCTATAACTGTCGATTTTGGTTATATTTATGCTATTAAGGTTTAATTAAAGAATAATATTTATATTTATATATAATTATTAATAAATTAACAAAGATATAAAAAAAAAAACATTTATTTTTTAAATAATTTAAGTTTTTTACGTTAATAAATTTGATATAAATTATTATTAAAAATATTTTTATATAAAAAGTTAGTAATATAATTATTAAAGTTTGTATAATAACTATTAAAATCTTTTAATTTTTTTATTATAAACTTATATTAAAAACGCAGAATTAGTAAAAAAATTAAATATTATTTTTTAGTTTTGTTTTTATTAATAATTTTATTATTATTAAAATAATAATTTTAGCTATAATAATAACATTTAGTTTTTTTGCTAAAACTATTTATATATATTATATAACTATTAATATAGTAATTATATTAATTGGGGTATATTTTAGTTAATTTTCAAAGTTCTTTATTAATGCCATAAATAAATAAAAAAATAATAAAAAAATATTTTATAAAATTAATTTAGTTTTTATAAAATTTATTTAAAAATAAAATAAAAAGATTTGGTATTGGAATTGTTGTAATTGCTTTAATAATATTAAAATCAATATTAAGCCAAGTATTTAATAAATTAATTATATTTTAAGGCAGATTTTTTTTTTTTTCTATTATTTATATTATTTTAATTATTATAGTTATTATAAAATAATTCGTTTTAAATAGTTTTAATAGTTTTTTTGGTAGTTAAGGCAGCGGCGATTATATATTTAGCGGCGGCGTAATAACATTAAAATGATTCTTTAAGGTATATTTTATTTATATAATTATTATTAATATTTATAAAAAAGTTTTTATTATTATAAGCTATTATATTGTTATTATTATTGTAAATAAAAGCGGCGGTATTATCAATAGTAGCTGACGTAGTTTTAGCTGTTTTATTTTATGTCTAATAACGATAAAATATTGCTTTAAAACAAAATTTAAATCTAAAAAATTGTAATCAGCAGGAATTATAATAACATTATATTTAAAAACTAATTGATTTTTAATAATAACTTTATTTAACATAATTTTAAATGGTTTTAATGCTTTTAATTTAACCGTTATATATAGTACAATTGCAAAGAATTTAAGGTTTAAAACTTTGCTTTTTTTTGGAAGGTTTTTTAATGCATTATAATAATATTTTAAATAAAATTAAAATAATTAATATAAATAAAAAATAAAAATAAAAATATAAAATTCTATATATAACTTAAAATCCTTGAATTTTATTAGTTAAATAAACAAATAAAATAAAATCTATAAATATTTTTATTTTTAAATTATATATTTATAGTTTTTTAGTTTTTTAATTATAACTAAAATAACTTATAAAAATTTGTTGTCGAAGTTTTTAATATTGTTTTTTAGTTTTTTTTTTTAATTAAATTTTATTACTTTTTAAAAACTTATATTTTTTAGTTATTATAAATAATTTTATTTTTGGCTTTTAAATTATTTATATTTATATTTTTTTAATTATAAAAAATAAATATAATGATTTTTTATTAATAATATTTTAAATATTTATTTTATTATTTTTTTTTTTTATTATAATTATTTATATATAAGCTTTTATAAGGCCAAAAAGTAAAACTATTGATTTTAATTATTTAAATATAGAAAACTTTTAACTTTAGGGGGATTGGCCAACTATAAATTGCTAATAAACCAAACAAATAGTTGTAATAATAATGCTTTATTTTTATAAATTTAAAAATAAATAGATTATTAATAAAATTATAGAATATTATTTTATTAATAAACGAAAAAAAATTTGTAACTATTAGAAAAAACAATTTGCTTTAAGTATAGTTCTTAACTTCTAATTTTATAGCCTAATTAATATTATATAGATTTAAATATAAATTTTATTTTAATTTCTTCTAATAAAAACTTTTTTTTTTTTTCGGATTTTAAAATTAGGATTTTATATTATAAACCTTTTTAAGGCTATTATAATCAAAAAATTAACAATAATTAATATATAAATATAAATTAGCAAAAAAACTATATTATTTTAAAATTTTATAAGAAATATAAATTTATAATTTATTTTATTAATAAGAAAATAAAAACAAATAAGAATTTGAAATATAACTACATATTAAAAATTAAGTATAATATTGCCGTTACTACCAAAGTTTAAATTTAAATAATTTAAATAATTCCTAAAAATACTAAAAAATTTATTAATTAAATTTATTAATATAAAAATATTTTAAAATACTATTAATTTTCTTAAATGATATTTAAAACTTTTTTTTTATTTTTTTAATAAAAATAGTTTTATTTTTATTAATTATTTTATTTATAAATACTAATAAAATATTAAAAACTACTAAAAAGCTAATAATAATATTAATAATATTAAAGTTTATTAAAGTTATAAAAAATCATTATTTCTAAAAATTATTTATAATAATATTATATTTTAAAAAAATAGTTTAGGATATTTTAATAGTTTTGATTTAAATAATTGATTTTTATTTTATTATATATAATTAATAATATTTTTTATATATTCAAATACTTTTTTTTATATATTTTATTTATTATTAATATGTTTTTTAGTATTTTTAATAAAATCATAATATAATTATAAATAATAATTATAGTAATTGTTTTAGCTTTTTAATATTATATAAAACTTAGAATTATATTTATTATTTATTATAAATTTACTATAATATTTTAACAAAGTAAACTATTTTATAAAATTTAATATAATAAACTTAATTATTATATTTTGAATTTTATAATAAATCGATTTTTTTATAATAATTCTAATATTTATTAATAAAATTCTTTTATTATATTAAAATTATTAAATATATAGTTTATAAATAGTAGTTATATTATTTGTAAAATATTGATATTTTAACTAGGGTTTATAAAACTAATTTTAAGTTAAATAAGTTTTCTTATAACTTTTGCATTTTTCCTTAAAATAAAAAAACTTTATTTTAATTTAATACCTAATATAATTTTAAATTAAAATTTATAATAATAATAAAAAATAAAAAATATAATATAAATATTATTTTGGTTTTTGGCCTAATTAGACGCCAAATTCTTTATAATTAAATAAAAAAATTAATATAAAATTATAATATTATTAAAAATTATTTATTAGCTAATTAACTAATAATTATATATATTTATAAATTTTTTAATATTAATATTTTTATTTAAAACTAATAACTAAAAGTTTAGTTTTATTAAAATATTTTAATAATTTAATTTAATTTTAAATATTATAATAGTTTTTTTAATATTTGAAATATAAACGTTTATTAATTCTTTGGCAAAGAAACAAAATGCTTAATATATAAATAATAAATTAAAGAAATAAAAATGGTTTTATATTAATTAATAAAATAAAATTAATAAAATTAAATAAAATTTTATAATATTATTTATATTTTTATATTTTATAATATAATATTATATTTTAATTTAATAGTTTTAATATATTAAAAATATGATTTTTAGGCTATTAATATGCTATAATTATAGTATATTTTAAATTTAATGGAACGCCGTTCTATCTGACTTTTATAGGGATGAATACCCTCCCTTCTCCTGCGCCAGGAGATGCGAATCTCTAAGTGAACGGTAACGTGACCGTCCCGCACCAGACCATCGCATCTTCCTCCGGCTTTACGAAATTGCAGTGCCTGGATTTCTGCAGTTGCCTGCTTGACTAGTGATGATGCTGAAAGCGACTTCCCAAGCGTAGTCTCCGATATACTTCACTCTTTCAGGCTTGGCTTGTGGTTGAAGGAGTTGGGAATTCGAGACGCGGCGGCTGCTGGCCATAGAGGATGAAGGTAGTCTCAACGGCTCTCTGATCTAGTCGTAGCGGCCCGTATAGCCAAGTCACATCGCAGCTTCTAAGTCATGACGAGTTAGGAGCCACCGCATGCGATATGCATTTAGAGATTTTCCGGATTAAGTGACTCTGGTTGAGTGGCTTGGACAGGTATTCATCCATCCCGGCTTATATGCACTTCTCTCGATCTCCTAACATGGCATGGGCAGTGAGTGCGATAATCGGAATCCGTTGAGCGCCTTGACTCCGCTCGTAGTCCCTAATTTTCGCCGTGGCTTCAAAGCCCCCCTGAGCTGCTGTCACGATATGAGGATAGAAATTAGTCGTAGGAAACTCACCATGATTGGCATTTGTATATCCATTAGCACAATATCATATTTTCTTGCTTTGACAGCTTCAAAAACTTCGAGCCTATTATCAATAACAGTTACAACATAATACTTTTCCAAGATTTTTATAGCAAATTTCTAATTAACGACATTGTTTTCAGCTAAAAGAATAGCTAGCGAGTTAATATTGTTAGTTGGCGGCGGTGCCGCTTGTTCCTTTAAAGCTTGAAGTACGGTATTTCCAAGGTCGATTGTTAGACAAGGTATTGTCATGTATGAGGCAATGCCGAGATCCAGTGCGGGTTTGAGGCTAACGTGATCCTGAGGGGCTAACAATAGAATAGGAATGTTTTTGAAATCATCAATTGAACGTAGCTCCTTCGCAGTTACCATTGAATCGACAATTATGATAACATACAGAACCCCCGGTACCTGTCCACCTGGTCGTCTAATACGCAGGACGGAATTAACAATGACCGGTA
>QYSG01007536.1:0-11025 GCA_003988875.1 Lachnum nothofagi
CGGATGCGTACTAATCACCCCCGAGCTCTCCGTCATCCCATACCCCTGCTTAAACCCTCGCCCAGGAAACCTCCTCTCCAGCATCTGCAGCACCTCCGCTGAAATCGGCGCCGCCCCCGACGCGAACCTGTTCACGCAAGACAGATCGTATTCGTCAACGAGTGGGTCTTGACACAGCCGGATTAGGATTGGGGGCACGACTTGTACTTCTGCGATGCGGTAGGAAGAGATGGTGGACAGGAGCGAGGGCATGGTGAAGGAGGGGAGGATGACGACTTCGGCGTCAATGACGAAGGGCATGAGGAGGGCCCTTATGACGCCCGATACTTTGCTTGATCAGTCGCCAGATTTCGAAGTTGGTGAGAGGACATACAGACTATGGTAGAAAGGAAGAAGCCCGAGGGCTGTCTTGTGGTCTTTTGAAGTCGTCTGTAAGAGTTGGAGAGTCTGCGGAGAGATGACTATCAGTATTGCTTTGTCAAAGACTCGAGAGTCTCAATTCGCGTAGAAGAACGAGCACTGACCTGCGCAATAATATTCTGATGCGAAATCATTACCTACACTCCCTCAAATCAGCCAGCGCTCCCTCATCGCTCCACCTCAAAGCCGAAGATAATAGCAAACTCACAGCCTTCGGCAACCCGGTCGTCCCGCTACTGAAACACAACATCGCACAAACATCACTATTCTTCTTCCCTGTTGGCACCCTCCACTCCCTTGCCCCCTTTCTTTCCCCTTCTAACCTCTTCCCATACTCCACCAGCTCCTCCAACCCCACAAATCCCTCCTTATCCCCACCAACAACCACAATCTTCTCCTTACTCACTCCCGCTTTCTCAATTACTTCAATAGAAGATGGAGACGTGAAAACGAGCTTAGATCCTACGGTCGAGAAAACGTGCCTCATCTCATCAACTCCATACGCCGGACTTGACAACGCCGCGATTGCTCCTATCCTCATCACGCCGAATACGATGACTGGATACCAGACTGAGTTCGGCGTACATAGTGAGACGATGTCGCCGGGTTGGATGTTGTATTTATGTTTTAAAGCGGAAGATAAGTGGATAGCGGCTTGCTTTATCTGTAGATGGGTAAGGCGCTCCCGGGTATGGACGTCAGTGAATCCAGCATTATGTGATGTGGGTGCTATGGGATCGAAGAGGAAATCGTAGGCTGTAGTTTGGATTGGTACTTTTCATATCGCGTCAGCTGTCTTTCTACAGTATGGTGATGGGGATCACAGCTTGCCTTGGATATCGGGGTGGGAGGACTTGAAGAGCATTTTGACACCATCGACACTCAGCGCGACTCTCAGCAGTTTCAATTCAAATATACCAGATCAGAAAACAAAAGTTACAATGCCAAGAAACTGAAATGGTAATCTGAAAGTTACTATCTAAATTGCTTTTGATAAAATATTGGGAAGTGTTTGCAATAGCTTTCAACCCCGCACTTGTACGAGCTGCCCCACTACCCCTTTCGGCAGCCGAGATACCGATTCTAACCCCTTTTCCGGCATTTGATCAAACGACACTACAGGAGCTCAAGCATTTCTTTGCATGATCAGCACCTGATTTCGAGATCAGGATTGATAGGTAAGAGTTAGTGAAAGTAAGCGAAGATTTCGTCTGTTATAAGATTCTGCTTTGTCCGGCGCAAAAACCATCTTACTATGATAGTTCATACAAATGACTGGGTCTTCTGACTTTAGGAATACGATGGAAGAAGAAATAGTTTTCAGCACAAAGATATACCTACTTTCAGGGAAACTAGGGTTGCTGTAGCAAGATCTCAAGCCACTGTACTGTAGAAAAGGGCAGGATGATACTAGCCTACCTTTCGTGGCTTGTGTTACGGAAGACGGTTCTTGGTGTGAAAGACTCTGCGTTTTTAAGATAAACTAATTGGCTATTTAATTGGGCTCGCACGCGTCAGCCAGCATGCCGGCTGGTGCCTGCCAGACTAGGCGGCTGCATACGCCCTGTAACAGCTTGAGCATGCACAGCCAGATTTAGTTTTCAGCTTCAGCCTTCTGCATTTCCTTTTTGCCTGGCCCTGCCTCCCATAATACTTGGCTTTTATTTTCCCTATATTTTATGCCTAGGAGCCTGTTCTGCGCTACAGGTTACGGCTAACTCATAAACTAAGGGAGAATCCTCGATGCATTGACTTTGTGCAATTCTCTAGTATATCCGCATTATCCAGTAACTGACAAGGCACCAACACAGCAGACAAGCGTAAATGGCGTCGAGAGAATCGAAAGTCGTCAGACGGAAGAGAGAAGGCCTCATCAAGGTCTCCAGAACCTGCCCTGACAAGGTCTACGTTGAGCTCCGCATTCCTTTAAACATCTACTCGGTCAATCGCGTGAATTTTTAGGATCTTATCCCACGATCAAGGTACACAGATATACCCTGGCAATTACTATCAAGTCCTAATAGCTTTGTTCCAGGCTTTAGCGATAACGAGCATCTCTACGGTAGCACTTACGAGTGTTCATTCACTTGGTTTCTCGCCTCAGTGTTGACTCCTGGGGGCCACAATCGCGTGCCTAAGCGCGTTCTCCAATACAACCTCCATGCGAGGGGAGATTTCACAAGGCATGAGATCTGCTGGGGCACCGATAGCGACGACTCGTCAATCTGCCATTGGGCTGCTTCCATCCGGGGAGGAGATTCTATCCAAGTCATTCCTAAGGCGCAATGGCCGGCGTGGATTAACTTCGTCCAAGAGGCTGAGATTGAGGTCCATGGAAATGAGGAGATCCCGCCGTTGGCGATAGTAAGTACACCATCTACAGCACCTGTCCTCGAATGCTATCGGCTACTCGACAAAACCTTGCACGAGATTCGACTTATTGCCCTAAACGGCGGAACAGAGGATAGACCTTTGTCGTGTTCTTTACTCTATGCGACCCCCGAAACGTCGCATGAGGCTCCTTACGAAGCTCTCTCTTACTGCTGGGGAGATGATAGAATGAAAAGGGACATCTTTGTGAAGGCGGGAGACCAGGAGGGCACTCGTGAATATGTACTGTCCATCACCTTGGCTCTTCACACTGCTTTAATGCGCCTCCGTCCCCCGGAAGGAGAAGTTCGAACCCTTTGGATCGACGCCATCTGCATCAACCAAAACAATCTAGATGAGCGGGCGAGCCAGGTTTCCATGATGCGAGAAGTCTATCGCAACGCGTCCAGGGTCATTGTCTGGCTGGGAGATGAGAACGATGCGACGCAGCGGTCTATCGAGACCGTCAAGGCCGTCTATCATCGCTATAACTTGCTAAATCTTATTGATGGTGCCAAGATATCTTCCAAAGATGACATCGATAAACTGCACGAGCCAGTTTCAGAACGCCACGAAGCTGCACATAGTTTCGTCGACTATTGGCCTCTGTTTGAATTTTCCTGGTTCCGCCGAACCTGGGTTGTCCAAGAGATCTACAATGCCCGCTCCGCAATACTGCAAAGCGGTAGCGACGTGCTTACCTGGCCCATGGTACTTCGCGTGAACCGCTGCTTCGAGATGTGTGATATAAAGGCGAACTCAGCTCACAAGGCATTCATGCCTCCCATTTTCGGGGATCTCTTTCATTCAAGGAAAGAAAGTGACAAGGAATGGCTGTCCAATACGAGCATTTTGGACGTATTGGTAAAGGGTCTCGACTTGGACGCGACGGACCCCAGGGATAAAATATTTGCCATGTTGCAATTCGGGAAGGAGACGTGGCAGTTGGATAAGTTACCGAGCGACGTGGCGGTGGATTATCGGAGGCCAGTAGAGCAAGTGTTTGCAAAGTTCACAAGGTGGTGGATCGTGGAGCATAAGAGCTTAAGAATCCTGTCAGCCATACAAGCATTGGAGGGGAGAACGTGGCAGCAGACGAGTTTGGACATAGAAGAGGATATTAAGTCAGAGATGCCGAGTTGGTCGTGGAATTTTCGCGGCCACAGCAACTGGGCCATTGGCATCCTCGGTTTGCCCCCCTCCACCCCCTACAATGCTGCGGGCACGACAATACCAGAAACGGCTCTCATCGCCACCTCGTCTTCTTGGCGTACTCTTTGCCTCTCTGGTCTTCGGGTGGGAACAATCACCAGCATCTCTCCATATCCTTACTTCCAACCTCCCAGAAACCACGAGACTCTCCATAGAGCGTATGTCGCTATCTTCGACCCTCTCAATCACACTGGGAAGTGGTCAGACCAACTACTGTCCCCTGAAACGAGCACTTACGTAATGAATGATGATAAGGCACTGATGCGAGGGCATTTTAATGCGCACTACGAATCTACGAGGAGAAGTGCATCGCTAGAGTGCCTTAGCGACTGTTTTATGAGAACTGATAACGATGACATTGGCCTCTGTCCGTCAGGCGCCAGGCCAGGAGATTTGGTCGTCGTACTATATGGAGGAAACGTTCCCTATGTATTGCGGGAGAGAAGGGGGAGTGGAAGTGAAGGAACAAGTGACGAGAGCTGGGAGTTTGTCAGTGAGTGTTATCTTGAGGGATACATGCATGGACGTGCCGTTCAAGAAAAAGGAGAGAAGGGCGAAACGAGGGAGGTTTTTGTTCTCGAGTAGCTTGATAGCTTTGTTTCATTAACACTCAGCTCGCGCGGGGAAAATGGGCAATCTGGAGAGCTAGGAGACCATATTGCAACACTAAATATAGTTTTCATGAGTCTATTTGGTCATGAGAAAGAAGCGTCTTCGGCCTGGCCTGCAAGGTTCTTGTTCGTGGAGTGAAAGTGGTCAAGTGATAGCAAAATGGCATCTTGACAGCAAATTCGACTAGTAGGCGAGATAGAATTGCGTTCATTGAGAGGTGCTACGATTTTAGGACGACGTACTTAGGGTCAAGGTCTTCTGTTTTGTTGAGGAAGGCATGTTGTCAGCGGTATAGTAGGGAGGGAGGTTAGGTATTGGCAGCCCGACCCGCTGGCGAATACAGATTCGCTTTATGTGGTGTGGTGGTTTAGAGATTTTTGATGAGAATCTTGGTAGGAGGCTGACTGAGAATTGAAGGATATCGTAAAATCTAGCATTCTTGCTCTAAGGAAAAACTTTTGATGGGAATTGTTGTGTAGGTGGACCTCGATGATAGTAAAAGTGACTTTTTTGAGTCCAGAAAGGGTTGGATCAGTACAATACCAAATTGACTCCCCAAGTTGTGAGAAAAGCGAAGCTGACAAGCAACGGATTGGAAGTCACTAGAAAATCATAGCTTGGCCGATAGCTCATCAAGCCTATGCTCCTTCTCTTGCAGAACGAAGACTCCATCTTCCGTCAAATTCTCCGGCTTCTTCGAGCGTACAAGCCGCTCGTCCTCAGTCTCATCAAGACAGCCACATATCCGCGCCGCGTCTTCAAAATAGACCCGAAATGTGTGCCAGCCCGTCGAGATCCAATTCCTCATAATCTCTAGATTGGAATCCTTTATTATCTCCAGCTCCTCGAGATCTATTCCCTCATACCAGACAACGACCAGAAGCGTCTTATCTTGGACACTTCTTTCGTCCAAGACTGCGAAAGACCCAGTGTTCAAGAACGCTTCCTCAAATTGTGGTGAGCACTGAAAATCCAGAGAATGTTTCTCGAAATATGCCTCTAGATCTTGAACAGAAGCGCCCAAGAAGCCGCTCGAGAATTTGGCAATGGGTTGTTTCGTCGGTCTGTCAAAGGCTTTCTGGTAGGGTGTGCGAACTAGGCTCCAGGAGAGTTCCCAAATATCGCCTCGTGGTGGATGGGCTGCGGGTTCAAATCGCTCCGAGATGATCTGAGATTATCAGTCCTCTGTGATCTGGCTTGGGGGAAGTGTCTCACATTCTATAACACGTTAGCTGTGCAGAAGAGCATTAATGTTTGGACTGACAAAATGAGAGCTTTGTGTTCAAATAGAAGGTTTGCAGCTTTGATGAGAGCATAGTTGCTCATTTTTGACCATGGGGATGAATATATAGGTTACTGTGCTGGCTAAAGGTGCCTAGTCGACCATGGCTAAGGTCGACGAATTGTTGGTTGAGCCATCTAGACTGCATAGCCACCAACAGTTGGCCGTCCAGAGATAGGTGAGGTATACGTAACAAATCTTTGGCCCATAAAACCAAGTGGATATATATTCAAAGCCACGAGTAAGCCAGCATACATGCTTGAATGAGCGGGCTTTCCCCAGAACAACTTACATGACGCGATGTGTGATAGGTTGAGATTGTTGGTGTGAAAGGGGAAGCTGGAGAGGAAGCGCCTCATGAAACTCATCAGGGCTCAGAAATTACATACATCTATAGTTGGGAAACGTTGAGTTACATCTGATAGTGCGGGTAGCTGCAGTAGAGGGGTTGTACTTGCCTAATCGGGACTTGGTGAACGGGGTCCGAAAGTCAGAGTGGGATGCAAGAGCCATTTCCCAATGGGCACTATCAAAATGTCCGAGCAATCTCCTTCTCCTTGCTTGACTAGAAGTAAGGTAGGTATAAGCTGGACTCGTTTCTATTCACTCATTCATTCTTCCTTTCCTTCACCCTTGTTTCTTCTTGACAGCCCCAATCTTTCCTCTTCATCTCCTCCCTAATTTCAACATCATGTCCAAGAACGAGCTCACTATAGGTCACTCTAGACTAGACCGTTCATCTTTAGGAGTCATTCCCTATCCCCTCGACTAACTCTCTATCATAGAAGCGAATCTCGCCCGTGAGGCTATCCTCAAAGCAAGAGGCACCTCCGTAGCCATCAACTTTTGTTCTATCTTCCTCGACGAACTACCCAAGAAGGAGCTTCTCCAATTCCTAGATATCGAGCACTCCGGAAAATTAACGCCATAGACTCGTCGGCCTGCTCAATTGGCGAAGGTACAGTATGATGTCGTGCGGGCCGATAAGAATCACGAGTATACGGAGTCGTGGGTGGATGTGGGTTCGGGGGAGGTGGTGAGGAATAGGGTTGTTGATTAAGTACATTAGGCTGGTTTGACAACGTATTGGTCCTCTCTTTTCATTCTAAAAATGTGCTAACCTTTAGACACGAGTTCAGAGCATTTACAGAGGCTTGCTTTGCTTCTCCGCTCTACAAGGAAGCCATTGCGGAGTTTGATCTGCCTGGGGGCTTCGTTGTAACTATTGATCCGGTAAGTAGTCTCCAGTATCAGCTCAGCGGATGACTTACTTGTCATCTCGTTCATTTAATCCAACCCTCCCTCTCTTCCATTCAAATAGAGGGTCCAACTCAGACAGTTGCAACAGTGGCCTTACGGAGGCGATGAAGAGATCGTCCCACGTTATACCCAGGGTCTTTGTTTCGCTCTGAATGCTCGATCTGGTAATGAAGATTCCAATCACTATCCCTACCTTCTTCCAATCATTCCAGTGATGGATACATACCGCAAGGAAATTGTGCGAGTCGATAAGCTGGCTAACAGGCGGAAAGTCAGACGGATTATCCTACGGGACGCACAAGAAGAATGTGCTCGATCACTGCTCGCCTGGAGAATATATTCCTGAATTGCTGTCTCATCCTCTCCGCTCAGACGTCAAACCTTTGAACGTCGTCCAGCCTGATAGACCTTCCTTCCAGGTCAATGGCAACTTGGTAGAGTGGCAGAAGTGGCGCTTTCGGGTCAGCTTCACTCCTCGCGAGGGTACTGTTCTCCATGACGTGCATTATGATGGACGAAGTGTACTATACCGACTCAGCATCAGTGAGATGACGGTGCCATATGGAGATCCCAGGCCGCCATTTCACCGCAAACAGTCGTTTGATTTTGGAGATGCGGGTGCCGGACGTGCTGCAAATAATCTTTCCCCAGGCTGCGACTGTTTGGGTGTCATCAAATACTTCGACTCCGTCTTGACGGAACCTGATGGAACTGCGAGCGTAGCTAAGAATGTGGTGTGTTTGCATGAGCAAGACAATGGGATTGGATGTAAGCATACGAATTATCGGACTTAGAGAGCTGTTGTAACGAGGCTTCGAGAACTCGTTGTTCAGTTTATCATTACTTTGGCAACCTACGAGTATATCTTCGCATACAAGCTTGATCAAGCGGGAGGCATCACCATCGAGACTAGAGCAACGGGTATCCTTAGCGTTGTCAACATTGATCCTGGGAAAACAAGTCCATGGGGCAATGTAGTATCATCAGGGGTATTGGCACAGAATCACCAACATCTGTTTTGTGTTCGGATTGATCCTGCTATTGACAGTCAGAACAATATTATTGTGGCTGAGGAGTGGCTACCCATGCCGATCTCTAAGGAATTCAATCTATACGGAAGTGGTTATGAAGTAAGTTCCATACGCGCAATCTCCCCACCCTGGAAAAATAATTGACTGACTCAGGAGGATTCAGGTCCGGGAAGTCGTAGTTCTTAGATACTTCACCAATGACCAATTTGACAATCAAAATGACCAACCCTTCGAAAGTAAATCCAGTTTCTGGAAGACCTGTTGCCTATAAGTTCAATCCTATAGCGTCACAACTATTACTTGCCCATCCTGATAGTATCATGGCGAAGCGAGGTAAGTTCAAGTCATCATCTTCTCAAGTATCACTTCGTAATATACGATGCTGATTGCTAGTTTTGAACAGCTCAATTCGCGTATCATATCTGGGTAACAAAGTATAAAGATGGCGAGCTTTGGGCTGGTGGAGAATTTACAAATCAGTCCAAAAAGGAAGTTGATGGGGTTACGGATACCATAACAAGAAATAACAATATGGAGAATGAGGACGTGGTAGTATGGAATACCTTCGGCCTCACGCACAATCCAAGAGTCGAAGATTGGCCTGTCATGTAAGTGGTAATTCATTCCGTATCAATTATTTCGCTGACCATGCTAGGCCTGTGGAAATCCACCAAATTCATCTCCGACCAGCCGACTTCTTCACCGCTAATCCCGCTATCGATGTACCAGGCTCGAAGAATACGGCATCACAGCTTGCTCCGGACTCGGACTCATGCTGTGAGAGCGGTGAGGTTCAGAAATCAGCTGTGTCTCATCTCCAGGGCACCGGCCAGACCTAGACCCCAAGAGCAAGTTATAAGCACTGCTGGCTGGCTTATGGTTTCACGAAGATTGTGTTTCTTCAGCCCTAGGAGTCCAAATGACTTTGACGAAAGCCGAACCAGCCACGATGAATTTCGATTGGACGGAACTTAAGATTGAAGAGAATTGCAAGCTAGTTGCTGCCTAAACATCGGGCGCAGGTAAGCATTGGTGGCGTTGAACGGTGAGGAAACAGAGACAGAAAACACCGTACAGTCATTCAGCTCTGCCAAAGCTATCTCTATTCTCACCCTTATGCACCTCGGATTGACACCGAATCTATATTATCTTCTCTACTCTCACTGCTCAGTCATGCATTTGATGCTTTCCGCTTGCCGATGGCATGCGTCACAAAGTTCCTGCATCCCTAGCTGATGTCATGCATGTAGTTCCGGAAGATCCTCAGCCCTTGCATATCAAATGAGCGAATATGAGGGCGGACTGCAGCAAAAGTCATCCATCGATCTTGAAGTCGCAAGTTTGTAGAAGTTTTCTGTTCTTCAATTTATCCAGTGAAAATCTGCTCGGAATATTGAGGTACGGATATTTGCATCTACCAGCCAGCCATGGAAGCGGGCGCCAGTCAACGTGAAGGATCCGTTGCACCAAGTTCTTTCTATCTGCTGAGATGCTTGGCTAATGGGATAACAGAGCTTCTCGTATTCCGCAGCCATTGTATTACAGTGGCATTCTTTTGTTCGGCTTTTTACGTTGATTAACTCCAATGTACTCCGTATGGACGGGTTTTATATTTTGTATTAGGCATAGCTGCAAGTCTCAGCCCAGCTGAGATGGAGTCTTGATATTTAAACGTGAAGTCCTCCCTGTGCTTTATTGATCCTGTTATGAGTTCAGCCTTAAGAAACTTATCAAGCTCCATAATATTCAAGATGGCATACCTCAATATGCTTCAAAAGCTCTGCCTCGTCATCACGCAAGTCTCTCCCTCACTCATTCTATCCTCGTCATTCAACTAACAACGCCTAGCCTCCTCACAACTACTATTCTCGCCGAAGACGCCAAGTACAAGCCGGCACCCTCCCCCCTTTCTTGCCCAACCATCACCCGCTCCACCACCAGCCGATACTGCCCCCTTCCAACCCCCAGTTTCTGCGCCCAGCCCGCTTGTATCCGTGAGATCGAAATCGACGTGCCCTGTGGATGCCCTACTACTGTTCCGACGAAGACAGACTACCAACCTTGTACCACTGGCTGGTAAGCTTCTCATCACTTCCTCAATCCCCAATCTGTAGCACTTTGATGCTGATAAAGTGAAGCCACGGCTCCTGCGGCACCGCCTACTCCACCAACATTCTCCCCTGCTCCATATCAACGTCCTCCTCTACACCAGGCAGCACTCTTTCTATCTCAATCTCAACCATAACAACGAAACTTACGCCTCCGACTTCTGGATCTTGCGTAACGGTCACTAAAACGGACGGACCGAGCTGTACGCACAATACCTGTGCGGTGGCGGAGTGTATTCTTATCAGCACGGTGACGAATCCGTGCGGGTGTACGGGTATTGCCGTAAGTTTCCCCCCTCCTCCTTCTAACCTCAAGAGAGTTCATGATCTGGGACGTGTGGAGGAGAAGACGAGAAGCAGGGTGTAGATGTGCTGATATTTAACAATAGGAAACGACGAGCTGCAAGACGACGTGTGATGGTGCGTGTAGCACGCAGTATAGAACGCTGTACTTGCCATGTCCGTGGACTGGTACTCCGCCGCCACCTGCGCCGACGTACGGGTAAGAGATGATGAGGCTGGCTTAGAGCCGAGCTATTGGGTAGGCTGACGAAGAGATCTGAATCTCTCAATATTTGTTAGCCGCAATGACTTCACGATCTCTCTTCAGCTATGGGTGGAAACATGCTTCAAAAACACTTACCAATGGTTTGATCTTTCAAGGAAGGTCTCGGTGCACACGCCTTATGTCCATCGTTTTGCTCCTATTAGGTTTTTCCTGACTATAGTA
>QYSG01007558.1:0-32680 GCA_003988875.1 Lachnum nothofagi
GTTAGAGTAATTAAACACGCAGTCAGAATTGCTGAATAAAGCATGGTATCGGACTGATAAAACTCAAGTAATAAGCATCTAAAGCCAAGAATGCAAATCTGCTGGTTTCGGAGGACTTAGGGAGAATACAAATGCGTAGAGCCTTGCTGTAAGCCAAGATATTCAGCGGTAAGGCACACTCTTGCACCGGAAAACCGTCTCAAAAGGAAAAATYGATGAGGCAAAGAAAACTCGCTCTAATTTTTATTCATTGTTTAAGTACCTGTCAGTAATTTCTCGCAAGCCTTATCTCGGCGGAGCGCAACTTCAAGCCCGAGAGGCATTAGAGTACAACGCCTCCAGACAGCCAATCCGCACTGCAAAAGAACAATCTTCAATTGTCACGAAAGTGAACTAATACAACAACAAAGAAACTCTTTTACTAAGTACGTAATGGATATTTTTATAACACAAATACGGTCATGATGAGACATAGGTGTGGTGGGCCACTGGCCCTCACTCAGGGCTTATCTCCCTAGCTAGAAAGCACCCCAAGTTTGTTGAAACAAAAATGCTTTATTTCGATATATAATAACCAGTCTCCAAGTGCCAAAGTTACTCCTTAAGTAATGGGGCAGTCTCCAATGGTGAATGTGAATGTGGGTGTGAGTAGTGAAGCCATTCACACAACAACTCTTACCAGGAACCACTAATAAAAACAGCCTCTGGGAAGTTGTCTGACGGCCTATCTAATRTCTCCTCCTTCTCCACAGCAACGAAGTCAAAAAATGCAGCTACAAACGCACTCACAATCTCGACCATCCTCGCACCCTCAATCGCCCCTACCTCAGGCGTATCCAATACTCCTAACCCCTTCCAGATCGCATCATCACTGAAATGCAAATGCGCCGCTCCTTCCACAAGAAATTTCCTCCACCACCCCGACTGTGCAGCTGGGAACGTTCCCCACGTTCCTCCATTCGTAGGGGTATGAAGTTCAATCCCAAGCAACATCACGGGCCTCTTTTCATCAGCAGCCGACCCATTGGCAGCAGGATCGCCATGCAGACAACCATCGAGATTCACACCCTCAATAACGCGTTCATCATCTAGCATTGAGCCCAAAGCGGCAGCGCCGCCTAACGAGTTCCCGAAGATGCCGAGATGGGTCTTCTTGAAAGGGGCTTTTAGCTCCTTCACAAGATCCGGAAGAAAATCCAGAAATGCGGTTGTATCTGAGACCTGCATATTGTAGATCGCGTTTATTAAAGAAAGGTTGAAGCTGTATGTCAAGGGCAGGCCGAAGATACCAGAGCCTCCGTTRGGGTATTTTAGATATAGTTGCTCGTTGGGGTGGTCTATGGTGATGATCGCGAAGCCGTGGGAGGCCAGCTGGGAGAGCAGTGCTGTGTAGCACAGGGAGGGCGGGCCGGGGCCGAAGAGAAGGGCGGGGCATTTGGAGGGTTGCTTGAGGAAGGGAGCGGAGGGTTAGACTTGCGAGATGATTTTGGAGAGGATCCCTGTGCTGTAGTTCCATACCTTTTCGAATACTTGTGCGGTTGCGAGGTCGAGATATGGCTGATCAGGGGCATTTCTTGGTGGACTGAAGGTGGGGTAGAAAATGCTTAGAAGTAAAGAACCTCCGGTATGAGATGGAGAGACGGAATCGTTCAGTGTGGTATGATTCCAAACATACTGAAGCTTTCCAGCATGATGTCTTCCGGTAAGAGGCGGAAGTTGGAATGTTGCTGCGAAGTGAATAAGGGCTGCAAACCACAGTAGGCAGAGGCGCATATTGAACCAACTCCGTCTAKAAATGGGATGTTAGGAAGAGCAGTGAAGTTCCTTCGTAYAGGAAAAAATCTCGGAAAGTACGTGTCGGTCGCTCCTGCATTYGTTGCCCAAGGATACGGGGTTGTTCAACGTCATGTGGTGACAKTCGTGCGATGATTCGACTATTGCCGAAAATAGCAGATGTCCATGAGCCTGAGACTCTAGAACAGCTGATTTGGCCGGCGAGACTAAGAATCGTTCTATCTTGTCTTGCCCTTAGTGTTACGATGCGTGGGTTTGGACTGCATAGATTCTTTTCAACATTGAAAAGCTACCCCAGACTTCTCGACAACACTTGCCCCTCCCCCTGAAAATCCGGTACCTTCACTCTTGATCTCCACCAGCCCCGGCTCGATTTGATCCTTAGATTTGCTCTTGGATTTRGCTGATTTTCTTTCTGTTATATCTGCGTTACAAACATAGCAAATAACGGCGTTCTGGTCCACATCGGGAGCATGAGGATCATAAACTCCCGTTGGAGTCATGAACTTTCCGACGCAGCTCTTGCAAAGGATATGACCACACGGCTTTGCAAGCATAGCCTTGGAAGTATTGCTGAGAACTTTCTTACAAGATGGACAAATTCGCTGAGTCGTACCTGTGGTGGAATCTTTCTCTTCGGTAAATGCGACGGTGACCAAAGTATGAAGCGAGTAGTTGTGTGGCTTATCGGTTTGGGAAGCGGGGCATACGGGAGATCGCTTGGCTTTCTTTTCAATAGTGTGCAAAACCGTATTTGTATTGGACGATGGCGTGATAGATGGRACCCAGAAGGAAGGCAAGGTTGTCTTGGAAGCCTGCAATGCATGTCAAAATTAGTACTCAAAAGAAATGTAAYGTGAACATACCTTCTCGTCATCGATGGCTTTTCTTGCTTTGGTTCTCTCTTCTCGAGCAATTCGAAGCAACTCATCTTCATCAAGCTCGAATTTCCTCTTCTCACCCCTCTTCCCGTTAACCGCATCCTCTTCCACGACGACCTTACCACCCTCCCTACCAACGATCTTCTTGCCAGACGAAGCACCTCCTAGCTTTGCTTCCAAACCCATTTGAATCTTTTCAAACTCTTGGACAGCTCTCTGCTTTGCTTCCTCCTCACCTCTGCTCCTTTCCTCTTCAGCCTCTCTTTCCTCCTTCTCGTTTGCCTTCTCAAGCCGCTTGATCTCTTTCTTCTGGGACAAGATGTTGCTCAAYGCACATTCTCTACAAAAGATGTCACCGTGCGTACACGAGACTGGGTCTTGAGCCGGTTGGAGGCAAAGGCGGCAGGAACCAAAGGGTAAGAATGAGTCTCTTGAAAGACGAGCCGTGGTGGAGTTCCATGCTGATTTCGCGAGGGACCGCTCGTGTGATGTGAACACTGAACGTGACGTATTACGTTTGCCTGTGTGCATGTTAGTTCAATGAAGTCGAGTGGAATGAGTTTCTTACTATGTGACATATTGAAGACTGTTTACAACTTCAGCCGATCCTGAGTGCTRCTRGGTTATGGATTACCTCGGTCTTGAATGCTTTGAAAATTTCCAGTCGACTCCGAAAAATGCAGCCGAGACGAGGGCCGAGGGATTTTCCTCCTAGAYAATAGCAAATTTATATTCTCAGAGCTTCAACGAGCAGAGGAGGGAAGGGCTTTCCTTTTCCGAGCGGGTTGAGCGGGTGAGAGGACTCTACAATTCTCAGGTGTGGAGCGAGGTGCTTGYGAGCGAAGCTGAGATATTTAAATCCACTGGAAGATAACGGAAACCCCAGAAATAAGTCAGTTATAGCTTTTGCGGGCCCTTTCAGATGATCCAAATCCAAAGTAGTTGTTGTCGGCGTTATCAAAATTCAGGAGGCTTGGAGTTGAGAAAATGCAAGAGCTTCGGCGTCCGGCGAAATRATTTTTCCGTGCCAAGACGCCAGCCAAAAAAGGTCCCTCCCGCGCCCTCGTACGTCACTACTTACYCCGTTCGATTTTCTTTTACGCTTCTCGTCCACGCTCGTTTGTGTTGATGGCTTCTTCTCCATCTCTCCTCCTGGAGTTGGATCTACGGTAACGCGCAAAGGCGCCATGTCAACACCTCCCCTCCCTCCTTCGAGTCCCAGCCTCAGCCCAACATGGCGATTCACGTCCTCCCTAGTCATGGGCCTGACGGGCTCGATTTCCCGGTGCTTCTATTAYGGGCTAAATAAGACGGAGGTGGTTGGGCTGGATAGATTTTTGGATACYCTTGATAGGAGGAAAAATGTTGAGGGGAGGGAAAGAGGTTTAATCACTGGTATRCTRTCTCCTGCCGAAGTGCAAGACTTTCATGCTGATGTATGGCTCTRAATAGTATCAAATCATGTTAGCGTGTACGTCCTGTGCTGTGCGACTTCGAAAGCCCSGCTCCAATTGGTCTGAATTTCATCTGATGTGCCAGCAGTCTCGACGATCCTTTAATATGGGGAGTTCTGCCTTTCAGATACGCATTCAATCCCTCGAATCATAGATGGAGTTTGGGAAGTTATGATATTTGTTTTCAAAATAAGTATGCCATTCAGCTCCAGCTAAATGATTTTCAATTGACCTAGATTCCGCAGGTTTCTCTGCGAGTTCTTCTCATATGGCCAAGTCCTTCCAACGCATCGCGGCGCACACTCTCCCGTACATGGTGGCCTGTTCCAACCCACTATGTCTGAAGCAATTCGACTCCTATCCTCCCAGCCCTTCACAAAGACATTGAGCACCGAAAAAGCTCTTGCAGTCAGCGACCCCTTCAGTGGGCTGTCGCTGACCTATTCCACAACCGGTACGGACAGCTTCCCCGCTCCCTCCGCATACCCCTCTCGAAGATACTCCTGGATCCACATTTTTCCTGAAGGTCGAGTGCATCAGCACCCTACGAAATCGCTCCGGTACTTCAAATGGGGCGTCTCAAGGCTGATTCTTGAATCGGAACCTCTTCCCGAAATCATACCAATTTTCATCGATGGAAATCAGCAAGTTATGCACGAAGCTCGAGAATGGCCACGTTTCATACCTCGCGCTGGCAAAAACATCAAGATTGCTTTTGGCGAAAAGGTCGACGGGGAGAAAGTCTTTGGGGAACTGAGAGAGCGGTGGAAACGGCTTGTAAAACTACAGAAAGACGCGCTGGTCAAGAAGGGCGAATCAGCAAATCTAGAGATGGGCGAATTAACCGAAGGCCTGAAATACGGCAGCGAAGCAGTTGCCCTGCGGAAAGAAGTCACGATGAGAATTAGACAGGAAGTACTGAAGGTTAGACGGAGTTTGGGATACCCGGATGAAGATCCAAAGTCAGGCCTCGCGGAAACGTGGATTGAAGAGGGTCCGAAAAAGACGGGCAAGATGGGAGATGGGAGCTACGTAGGAGAGACTTGATCGTGTTTTACTTCTACATTGTTCTATATGTGAGCGCCTGTACGATTCTTATTCTTCATGGGACACGTAAGAAACAAGAGGTAGACAAAAGTTCAGCTACGTTCTGGACCTATACAAGATCGGGTGCTATTTTTCTCCTATATACAAGACCCCCCAACTCAGCAGCTGCCATCTAACAACTTCTCCACTCCACCGCCGTCCTCACAACCCCATCATTAAAATAACTCGTGCCCGCCCCCGTCCCCGTCACGCTCCCCCGATTCGTAATCAAAAGCGCTAAACCCCCACCACACGGGCTCCACGCCCTCTCGCTAGTAGGGACAGCATCCGTAATATCAAACCCTCCTTTCACCGGCCCAACAAAATCATGCCTTGTCTCCGCCAACGTTGACGAGCCTTGGAAGGTGTAGGACAGGATGTGCGACCCGATTGCGCCGGAGGAGACGTCGACTGTGTCGTGGTAGGTGGTGCTGGCTGCGGAGAACTGCTGGCCGGGTGGAGCGGAGATAGTTACGGACAGGCCGCAGAACTCGGTTTTTTGGTCTTGCGGGCTGGTGTTGACGTCGAAGGCGCCGAAGTGGGCGAGGATGCTGGAGATGGGTTAGCGGCATATTGCGAGATAGTTGATTGCAAAGAAGATTTGATGTAGGGGTTAGGGGTATGAGAGGGGAGAAGAAAGAGATATACCTGTTTCCGTCTGCCTTAGCCCAGAAATCGGTGGTGTCTTGCGGACAGCCGGTGCCCCAGTGCGAGATGCTGCTTATTGAGACTGAGGTAACGGGTGCTGCTTGGACAGAGATAAGAGAGACTGCAGCGATTGCAAGTTTGAAAAATGTTTGAAACATCTTTGCTGTCATGAAAGACAAGTATAAGCAATAATGATAATGTATTATTAGAATACGAGTTCTCTGAGAGCTAAAGATCCGCTTGGAACTTTGGTACAAATTGACTTTCTCAATGCTTTGGAAGACTCATTCTCGCAAGGGAGATTCCAACTATTATTATATGCCTTGACAATAGCAAAGTGATACGCGGTCAGGATATTGTGTTCGTGTTGGTCGTTATGGATAAAGTTCGAAGAAGCATTATGCTTAAATCGCACCCTCACAGGCTAAGAGCGCCTCATCTATTCCAAGCCGCACAGAACATTCGAGCAATTACACATTTCCAGGCAGCCAACTTTGGGTTTAGGTAAAGAACTATCTTTAGCGTACGGGTATATTGCTCTCGGCGATGAGCGACGGTGGCAATGCAGGGTCCTGTTCCCAACTTGAGTCTGGAGTGCAGATTAATATGAGATCTGCCAGTGATATTCGAGGAAAAGACGATCTCGGATGATCGCCGAGGGATGGGTTCATGAAATAATTTGGGGATTCCGTGGGCTTGTCTCTGAAGAATTGTACATCTATAGTGCTTCTATCATCGCGTGTTGTCTAATTTCGTGCTCCAGGCCGTAGGCTTCCTCTTTGCGCTCTTGGCTCTCTAGAAGCTGTATATTACCTTTCAAAATTATCCTCGGAATATCAAAGTATCGCCGGCATCGGATTCGGGCTTTAGACTTTGGGCGTCGAGCGTTGGGCTTTAGATCATGGTGACTTCTTGAACGGGCTTTCAAGGCTTCCTTCGTCGGTCGACGGCCTCAGCCACTTGCTCCAACCACCAAACGTGTATCCTCGGATCGCCCGTCAGTTCTGGATGGAAGCTGGTACCAAAGACATTGGCTTGTCGAACAGCAATGATGTCTCCGGCCTCTGCGTCCAGTTTCTCCTTTGTGGCGCCATCTTGAATTGCTGCAGTACGGCCGGGAAGAACGCCCATGATCTCTACATCAGCTAACTGCATGTCCTTCGCAACAGTCTCATCGATGGTCCTTGACGGCGCAATAATAGTTTCGGCAAGCTTAGCTTCACCCTGTTGGATCCCAGAAACATGAGTCAGGACCCGCTCCACAATGGGAGCTCGGATGAAGATTGCCCTGAACGGCTTCTCTCCATCTCCTTGCTTCAAGAATGGGAGGTCAAGACTGGCCTGAAAGCTCTCAGCTTGTCGACCAAAATGATTGCGGTTGACCCGAACATCCAGGCCTCCAATAAGCTCTTGGCCTCCTTTCTTTGTCTGATTGGCAGCTTCAGCGAGCAATATCAAGCCAGCGCAAGTTCCCCAAGTCGGCTTTCTCGTGRCTCTGTGGAGCGAGTTAGGAAGGTCCAGATTCAGAGGGACGACGACTCACTTGACAAAATCTCTTAAGGGTTCCAACATGTTGGATCTTTGGGCTACCAATGAGATGGCTGTACTCTCTCCTCCCGGAAYGATCAGAGCATCACATGATGCAAGTTCTTCTTTAGTCCGGACCTCCCTGAAGGTCCACGTCCTCTTGATGGTGTTTCTGGCGGTGAGGATCTGACTGGCTTCTCTTAATAGCTGGATGTGCTCATTAAAGGCGCCTTGCAGAGCCAATACGCCGATGGTGACATTTGAGCTCATAGCTTTTGACCTGGCTCACKAAAGAAGCCAGGTCGCTGGAATCCAAAGTCTTTTCGAGAAGGTTAAACTATTTGGACTACGTGTGTCTGGTGACTCAACGCCGGCGTCAGGAACACCTGTAGGCCGGCGGGCACATGCCTAAGCGGGACCCCTAAAGCCAAGCCCCTCGGCAAAKAGGACCCCCCGTGCCCCGCCAAAGCGACGGCGGCTTCTGCCAAACTCCTCAACGAAATCTGAAYGCGAGTCGTCTGTGTGACCTTCGCTCGTCCGCGTTCTCTTCCCGCCGCAGCCTCCTACTTTCTATGTCCGCCCTCGTCCCTCCTCGCGAGGGTCGCTCCGCTCACAACTACCTGCAAATATAATATCCCCTTCCTCTTTGCGGCAGGGATGTCGACCCTTGTCTCCTMCCTCCAGATTCTCGGAGCCGGCTACCTCGCAGTAACGCTCGCCCTCTACATGCTGTCCCTCCGCGTCCCCATAGCCGGCTTCTTCGCCCGCCTCCTCGCTTCCTATGTCGCCCTCATAGTGTGCGCCTCCTATGGCGTGTTTGTGGGRATCGTTCTGCGCATATTCGGGCAGGGACGGAGTACACAATGGGCGGTTGCAAGAGCTTTCAAATGGACAATGTGGTATTCTACAGGTGTAGCCTTCGAGATCGAAGACCCGAACGATTACCTCAATACGACCCGCCCTGCAGTTTTTATTGGAAATCATCAGACGGAGCTGGATGTTCTGATGCTGGGCTGCATATTTCCTAAATACTGCTCTGTCACTGCGAAGAGCTCGCTGAAGAAGATACCATTCCTAGGGTGGTTCATGACGCTTTCATATGCCGTCTTCATCAACAGACAGAACTCGACAAGCGCAAGAAGCGCCATGGCTGGAGCAGCGGAGGAGATGAGGAGAGAAAGACAGAGCGTGTATATGTTTCCTGAAGGCACAAGAAGCTACTCAAAGGAGCCAATGCTGTTGCCATTCAAGAAAGGAGCTTTCCATTTGGCAGTAGAGGCAGGCGTCCCGATCGTTCCGGTTGCTGTGGCCAATTACTCGACCGTTCTACATGTACAGAGCCGGAGGTTTACAGCTGGGAAGATCCCGATCAAAGGTATGTGAGAGCATTCCTACAAAATTTGCATGAGCTAATTGAGATAGTCCTGAAACCCATCGAGACGAAGGGCTTAACCGCAGCAGATGTGGAAGACCTGACCAGAGATACGCGAGAGCTCATGCTCAAGGAAATAGCCAGTTTAACAGAGAAAGCACGAGGCCAGCCAATAGCAATGCCCGCGCAAAACACAGTCGATGGAGTAGTAAAGGCAAGCGGCTCGGAAGCCACAATATCATAGTATGAGATTGGAAAGTGCCCGGGAGCGCCTCGAATGCCGAGCTATCAGTATGAGAGAAGAAAGAGCCCGTGGGGCCCGCGCGACGAAGCCGTGACGTTTTGTGCTCCGCGTGACAGGCGAATGGGAGAAGCTATTTGATACCCCATAGACTGTCGGACCCAGCAGCAATGAAATTTGCTCGTTGGTCTGTTTATAGACAGATAGTGTGTTATGGATACAGCAGTGCTGCATGAGGAGCTGGATATTTGATACATTTGTCGTTGGATTCAAGTTCACCCAAGAGACAGTTTACGTCTAGCAAGTACCCTCTTCTTTTTTCATTTTCCTCGTGCGTGTCTAAATAAGATGAGCTCGAATGCCACTCATCATCCTGGTCTTTTTTGAGTAGTTCTCAAATCGACTCGGACTTGATTTCAAGCAATATCTTCCATTTCCATCAAGTGATCGCTCGTGACCGAACGCCCACTCCCATAAGACTTTGCATAAAACTCTRTGCGTTACTGTCTRTGGGCCATCTRGAATGTTTAGAGCAAAAACTTCTAGTACAATACCAACTTATGAAGAGCTCTAATTCTTCGGAAGCTGGCATCACTACATTCCAGAGCTCTCCTTCCGAAAATGGTAGCCGCCCAAAAAGTCGATATTCGACACCTCCAACCCCTTCTGCACCCTCACCATCTCTCTCAACACCACGCCCACGCCCACACCCTCACACATCGCCTTCCACTCCTCCCACGCCTCTCCCTCTTCCCCATCAAACACTAACTCCACCCTCTTCAAGCCCTCTGCCTTCTCCTTGAACGCCCTCAACACTTCTACCAATTCCCAAAATTCTTGGAAATTCTTGGAGCCGCCAAACCACAGCTGCCGGACATCTATACTGAGTGTTTTCAGGTTTATYAAGCGGCTGAGCTCGCTAAAGGGGATAGGCGCGAGCGGCAGCCTCCAGCCATGCGTAGAGATAGTGAGGGTAGTGATGGCTTCTAGGTGTGTTTTCGGTACAGCCCGAATCAAAGTTTCCATCCCTTTACTGGCGACAGGGAAATGGAAATGTGTTTCTGAGTAGAGACTTGTGACTGCTTCTTGATATCTGCTTCAAATCAGCTTCTTCCAAAAGTCTTTCGCCGAATGAGTGGATCGCTTACATTCTTTTACAACTACACAAAAAATCAACTATTCCTTCTTGGGAAGATGGGATTGTGGTCTCGTCGAAGTCCTCCGATAGCGGCCGCCGAGGATTCAGGCACGGGCTGATCCAGTGGCATGGTGCGTCGTTTGAAGTGGTGCAGCGCCAGGAGAGGAGTTTGTTATTGTGGGTGGTGATGTGGAGGACTTGGTGGAAGGTGAGCGTATAGATTAGATGGCGGAGTTCGAGGGAGAGGAGGGTGAAGAGCGGGGAATAGACCTGGGCCAAGCATGGTTGCTTCGTAGGTCGGGTGAGCCGTAAGGATCTATGAAGGTGTCTTCTTTTGATTTTCCATGGCTTTGGCATGATAATTATGTTTTGGACAAGTAAGAAGATAAAGAGATGTATCATATATACATTAGATTGATGCAGAGGACGCTTCATGAGACGTTGATGGCTGAGGGGCGCGGAAGCCTAACCATCCTTGTAGATGCAGCACACGTGATTCGACGTAGGAAGGACGAATCCTAGGGATGGAAACAACTCTTCATATCCTTGGGAACCACGAAAAGTACTGAGAGAACAGGAAATATTCTGTCTTTGCCCTAAGAGCTTCATGTGTGGTTGTGGGTTGATGGACATCCCCCTATTTTAACCGAGGGCAAGACTTCAGCCCCTTTTCACTGCAGTACCTCAACGACTAACCCATGTGAAGAGGCTGCTTGAAACAAATTTACGTAGGGTCAAACGTGACGAAGAGCCATGCTGCTATTGGTGGCCACCCCAGCAAACTCTGTAAGAACTATCTTGGACCCCGCATATCAACATTCAAACCCCGCACCTCTTGACTAGAGATGAGCACTTGCAATACTTTCGTTCGAATGGAATTTTAGGGATGTCGAGATCTGTAGAATTTTGTATACTGAAGAAAATAAGTATATTGAAGCGTAACATATATACACATTAATAGCTCAGGCCAAACATACAGCACGTTGCAATTTGATATCGTCGCGTTCAATTCCAAACTTACAGGCTACCCAGAAATCATAGAACAAACCACCCCGAGCCCATCTTACAATTTTGTACACCAAACTAAGTCCCCATACTAGCCCGTGAATCAATCCGTGTCGGGCTTAATGCCCTTCCCCGCCTGCTCCAGCCTTTCGCCTATTTGTTCCCTACCGTATTCTCCTGCGTTCTTCGCGGCTTCCGTTACATTGTTGCCAATGACCCCCGCCCTCTCAGCCGCCACGCCCGCAACATCCTTCCCATTCTCCCAAATTTCCACCACCTGCTCCGTCACAACCTCCACACTCCCCCTCACCATCTCCCCTCCCTTCCCAGCCGCCTCCCTCGCCTGCTCCGCCAGCTCCATCGGGCTCGGATACCTATTCAGTGCCTTCAGGATCAAGTAATACGTCTGTATAATCAGCTTATGGATAGATTCTTTGACAAGCATCGTGATCCCATGGCTGAAGAAGCCCTTTAGAATTTCGCCGAATATCCCTTCGTAGAGCGCGGCGGGGCCTTCAGTGCGGTAGATGTTCAGGATCGTGGTAAAGACCGTGCTGCGCCTCGCGACTCTTTCCGTATCCCTCGCTGCCTTCTTGCTCTCGCTTCGGCTCGAGATCTTGGACCACTCGTTCTTCACCTCTCTCGCTTCCTCCGCATTCACAGGCGGCGCGCTGGACGTCTGCGCGCGGGCTTTGGCAAGGGAGAAGGGGTAGGTGATGGTGGAAGCGAGGGCTTTGGAGACAGCGGCGATCAGGAATGTGAGTTTTGCGCCTGGGGAGGCGGAGCGCAGACTACGGTTGAAGAGCTCGTGGAAGAGGAAGGTTAGCGAGGGGTTAAGGGTTAGGATTAGGGAGGCGGAGTAGCCGGACCAGAAGCCTTGGAGGCCTTTTTCGGCGCGGATGGTGCGGGCGATGGAGGAGACTGTGGGAGTGGTGGTGGGAGAGGAGGAGCGGGAGGAATGGAGGGAGGCGGTTTGGAGGCGGGTTACGATGTTGGAGATTGGGGTGGTGAAAAACTGGGCTTGTTAGTCAAAGGGGCTTCCAGTCCCAAGGCTCCTCGATAGCTTATAGACGTACCTTTGAGCAAGCCCCAGCAACCGCTCCCACAGCCAATTCATCAAGAATTGGTAAGGCCTTAGCTTTACCGCCATTCTTCTGCAGTCGGCTCGTCCGTATATAATTATAAAATAAAAAGAACAGGAAACTATCCGCGATGCCCTTTCCGGTATCCTGCACCACGCCCGTATAAAACCCCTTCAAGCCCTCTCTTTCATATATCTTCACAAAAGCATCAATCACACCGTCGTACTCATTTTCGTCATGAATAGAGGAGGATTTGCGGAGGGAGCGTTGGACTTGGAGACGCGTTATGACTAGGTCGAGGGGATAGATGGCGAGGTTCGAGATGGCGGTCCCGGTAGAGCCCGCGAGCGCGTGGCCCAATGCTGGGAGGGCAGGACCTTCTAGAATGGAGGAGGAATCTTCGGAATGCTGGTGGTAGAGCGTATAGGCATCCTATTCTCGAATATTAGCTTAGCTCATTGTCGTGGGGAGGGGTAGCTTACAAGCTGGCTGTTGTAAATGTGTGCCATCTTGGGCGTCAGTGTTAGAAAAGAATGGAACTGCGAAAGCAACTGAGGAGTCCGAGGTCAAGTAGGGTATATTAATATAGTGAGGGGAAACATGGCTAGAGTTGTTTGATATGGCCGCATTAGGAATGATTGAGGAGCCCGTTTTAGGAGTGACGTATCCATGAGCCGATCTTCCCCGGATTTCTTGGCTGCACTAGGGTCGCGCACCCCTCTTCCGCCTCAACTCGACCCGCTGTCAAGTTTCAGAGGGCTCGGGTCCCGTATGATCGAATTAGTATGTGAACTAAAGACGGCAATGTAATGATAGAATTGAGGATGATTTTCATCGATAATCTATAACTGCAATGGCAGTTGAATAATTACATAGACCATAGTCCGGGTTTTCCGCTGGCGCTCGCATCCAGAATATTACTCCACAAGCCGTACCGTAACTCATTTCTGCGTCGACAACCTCATCAGTTCTCATCTATCTTGTTGATTTCCGCCCTAGCCTCCTCCCACGTCTCCTTATTCTTCTTCGCCCACTCGATTTGRCTGCGAGCGTATGCCAGCTGTATCTTATTAGCATTTGTTTTGCATCTGTTCTTCATTTGACTTACCATGTACCGCTTCAAGTCATCTTCCTTATCCGTTTGGAAACGCTTGAGATCCTTCAAGACCCCTGCGCTAGCATTTCGCACGTCTTGCTCTGCTGCCTTCTGCGCTTGTTCTAGCTGCCCGATAGACTCTCTAGTTTTGCCAATTTGATCTCTCCGCGTCCGCTCTGGATCCACGTCAACAACCCCGTGAACGGCATGGCTAAGGCGTCCGAATAATCTGTTAGTAATGAAATTACCACTGGAGCTCTTCCGGTGAGCTGGCGAGGACTCTTCTGCTGGTGGGATACCCTGAGCTGCCGAAGGCGCAGGYGAATCACCGTGAGTTGGAGGGAAATCCGAGTCGATAGACGCAGTGTCCTCTTGAGCGTTCTCTCGTCTTGACGTTGGAGGATCTCTTGCTGATGAATTTGAGCGCTGAGGGAGGGTGCCACTACTGCCCAGGTATTGATCAAGCCTCTTTGCCTCAGATTCGCTTCTTTCGAATCCTTCGAGAGCAGCTCGCTTCCTAGCTAGCTCGTCGTTCGTCATCTCTTGTTGGACCCTCTTGAGCACACGGTATCGCAAGACCTGTCGGACCACACCAGCAAACTGAGCGCTCTCTCGCATCGGTTCAGCGAAGCTTGCACCCAATGATCCTGAGAGCTCTTCAGTCGCGAGGTACGAGGAGTCTACAGCTTGACCAACACGTTCAATAGCTGCTGCTAGAGACGGGGAAGGTTCCGAAAGTGAAAACCCATTAAATCTGGCTCCAAGCTCTGCTAAATCCGTCGCCAGAGTAGAGAGGTGGGTCAGAGTTCGACGGTTGACCTTTTCTATAGGTCCCGTCAATAATGATTCAAGTTCCTTTGTCGAAGCTTCGAAGTTTATGAAATACGGATCAAGATCTTGCTCGCTCAGATGTTGAGAGTCTGGTGGAAATCTTCCATGTATTTGTGCACCGGGTATCGTGTGTGCAGCTGCTGAAGGACTTGCAGCGTAGTCTGATGGCTGTTGTGGCATTCCTTGAGGATTTGTAGGGGCACCTGAAGAAGCCCTGAGCTTTGCAGATGCTGCGGGGACTGGTAAAAATGCATGCGCGGGAGAGGGATTCGCGGGGTCAAGGGGTGGGGCCTTCAGATTAGATTTGGGTATAGATGCAATAGGATGAGAATGCAAAACCTCATTCTGGAGATGGTCAGTATAAAATTGCACGAAAATTATTCCATCAACATACCCAGCTCGAGTTTGGGTCAAGAAATCTCCACCAAACCCCGTCATTCCGGACATCATCCATCTGTCTACACCGGTTGAGAAAGACAGCTAGCATGCGTTTCCGGAGATCAATAATCTGTTGGTCCTGTTTTGCTTTCGTCGGATTTGCGGCATAGTCCGCCATAGTATGTTTCTCTGGGATTGGGGGTATAATAAGGGTAGGGTGTAATCGAGATAAAGCGTCTCTGAGGGAAGCAAATTCGGAATATCGGCGGCGGACCTCAAGATCCTGGAATGTCGTTAGTATGGCACTGTGATTGCAGGGTTCTTTGGCACCTACCCCTGTTCTGATGGTATAGACAATATATTTCCCTCCACTTTCAGAGCTCTTGCCCGCATCAACGATCAATATAGGTAATTCTGGGTTCTCATAGAGTATTTGCTCAATACGACTATCATAGCCGCCCTTCTTCCTCCTAGGAGCTGCCTTCGAAGTACCATCATACTCGTCATCACTTCCTGCATCACTGGTATCATTCTGATATCGATGTGGGCGGTTATCGTTATCATTATCGGCGTTGTCACTTATGGTGGAGGGGGTTCGAGGACCATTATAACCATGTTCTATTCGTTCCCAACCGGGCTCAAAGTCAGCATCATCATTCAGATCAATGTCATGCATAGATTGCATCATCTTGAAGCTCTACTAGGCAAGACCAGAGAGAAACTCACGAGAGCTAGGGGAGTGCGGACCGGGGGGAGAGGAGGCTGATGAGTCGCGACGCTCAAAGCTTGTCCCATAAGGGTTGTTGTCTTCGTCGTTCCACATGATGCACAATCGCCAGCTCTTTGGTGAGCTTCAAAGACAACAAACGGCGCACGGAGGGGGTGGYGCTCGGTGGAGTTGTGAATCGGCGTCTGCTAGGTAGATGTTTGGAGAGCTGCGGATAGAAACATGCCCGCAAGCTGATGACGCCGCTTGTGCACGGTCCAAGCGTCCAACTTTATTTTAATCTGGTCATCCCCAGCCTCCTCATCCCCTTCAAATGGTTCTTCAAYCTGGATTTTTTTTGCGTCGTGAAACATCTTGGCTCTTAGACTTAACGAGTCTACCATAATCAATTCCAACGGGTCTACATGGAGTCACTGATTGATTGCTCACCTGCTGCAAGATCAAAGCAGCCTCCCTTGGTACTTCCCGGGGGTTTCTTTTCCGTTTGCAAAGCTAYAGAACCCGGATCACTTACTTGCYAGCAAATCAATTTTCTTGAAGCTTTGTCATTTCCATACTATCTGTAGCGGATAGTGACACGTTTGGTCCTTCCAAACGTGCCTGTTGGGTCAAGGAAAGCAGCTTTTTAATCCTTCCGAGAGAGGCGCTTCTGAAAGACCCCCACCASCGATGATTGCATCCCAAGTATAGAAGGCTTCTATGAAGGACCTCTCCATTTGACGCGCTGGATCTTTCTCCTACAACAATCGCCACAGCACGTCTACAGGCCTTAGAAGAGCCTACGCCGCACTTTGAGATTTCCTTRCCATTACAGAACACCAAGTCTTTCAAGCTCTCGATTTCCTCTGTCCGTTTGTCGCGGTCCTAGATTCYAAAGAGCGCTTACTCCCTAGTGATCGTCGTCCGTGCATCTGGTGTGTTTCTCCATATTTGCTGCTTCCTGCAACGCTTGCGTCCGAACGATCGGAGGCATTGTCATTCGGTGACTGGCCTACATTTCGTGCTTGATTGCCATCGAAATATGCAGGCGGGAATGGATGCCCATTTGCATGTTCGGGATCGAAGAAAACAGGTCCTCTTCTAAATCGGCCGTGTCTCGGATCGAGCCCACTCTCCAGGTCTGTGTGTATTCGCTGGCTCTTACGCCTTCTCATCCGATGCCGTCTCGAAGCTGGGCCGTATATCATACTCGCTGACTCTTCTTCATCCATCATCCTTTGTCCGATACAGTAAAGACACACCATGAAGAGGTTCCCGAGTATCAACAGTCCACACAATATACTGAGGGCAATGATGGCCCCTTGACTCGCGGTTGGGCCCTTGGAGACGTCGACTGTTGAATCCATTCCGGCATTCGCGTTGGGCACCGCTGTGGGAGGAAACTGTTGAAATTGCGATTGTTCRACTGTACTTGGAACAATCGGCACTGGATCTGGKGTCGAGGGAGACTGTGCTACTGTCGTCGAGGGCCAAGTGGCCGTTTGAGGAAACGCGTTTTGATCCTTTAGGTCTCCCATGGTGATGATGATCTTCCGCTTCTCATGAGCATAATTCGATTGTCTAAAGTTGCGAAGTTTCTGAAAGAAGAGTCTTTTTGAGCTGGCAAATCAGAGGAAGTCATCCTTTTTGATGGTAGTGCGCTGGCAGAATTTATGAACAAACTATCTTAGTCTTAGTTGCAAACATTAACAGCATGCTCTTAGCTACAAATATCGTAGAAACCCCAAACATCGCTACTTGGCAAGTTTTTCATGCCGATTGTTCTTCCCTTTCAGTAGCATGAAATATTGATTGGCAGCTAGCTCTGACATGAGGAAGCGCCAAGATCAGACAAACGGAGGTGGAAAACATTCTTCGCAGAAAGGACCATAGCGAACCACAGAGACAGGGAACTTCCTTCGCATTCTATTGTTTCATATTCTATCTGCGTTTTCCATTGCTCTAATTTTGAGCTAAGCCGATTGGAATTCCCATACCTGAAACATTGCACTTCCTCTCYAGTATCAAACGGCAAGCACCTATGACCGAGGTATTATAACAAGTTGTTACGTGTCGCCATAATGACATCCGTTTGACTGTTCTAGTTGCTAAATACCTTGCGCAGAACGTGCAATTCTGTCGAACCCCGAGTCGACCAATGAATCTCCCATCGCCGAGTTCCTTAATAGTACAGTCCTGTCCCTCTGAACAGCTYATTAATATTCACGAGCGGATCTGSGGGAGTGGCTGGCGTTGCCGTCGTTGCCGTTTTCTAGGCTCTTCATCGAAGGTTACGTGCTTCGAGTCGCCGTCTTCGCTATCATCAGAAATAGGCTGAAGAAGATTTTCATCGCCCGAAGATACTGCTCCATCGTATGTAGAGTATCGCCTTCGCCTACTCCTCTGTGGCTCTGCCTCATTCATACTCGCAGCTCTTCTATGAGATACTCCACGTCTTCTAGTCGACTCGCGCCTAGTTCTTATGGCCTCAGGATAAGGTTCTCTTCTCACTGCGTCAGCAGATGCCCTTCTTGGGCGATCTTCAGTACCAGTATACCCACCATTGAAATGGCCGGGTGCTTTGTGCTTTTGATGGTTGGGATCTGGCTGCTGGCTAGAATATATTCAGCATCGTTRATGAAATGTCAAGAGATTATTGTAGTACCTTTTGCGCGGTCTTTTGCCTTCTTTCTCTTCTTTTCGGTGGATAGACTGCTCCCATCCTCCCTCGGGTTCGGCGAGTTCGTTGATGAACCTAAAGGCAAATGGTARGATGGCTACCCACCTACCCCATTTTTGGAAGTTCGATTTTTTGGCTTCCTTTCCTTTTTCCTTTCGCGCTTGACGTGGGGAATGGCTTCGTTGGTCAGCATAAATAAAAAGGGGATTCAACGTAGCAGTCACTTACCTTCTCGCTCGTCSTCCAACTTGGCRCTCTCTGGATCTGTCTCTGCCTCGCTCACTATGTGCTATTGCTCCCTCCGAACCGGGGTTCCTTCTGCGAGCCTCACGAGCTTGGCGGTAGCTCTCGTCTGGGCTGTTCMATCTATCATTTCGTCGTCTTGGTTCCTCTTTCCTAGGTACCCAAGTACCACCATCTAGTTCTCCTCTGGCTCGTCGGTATGGCTGTGGGCTTTTGTCTCCAGATCTCGATGCCGTTGCTGCTGCTATGCCTGCACCCGCACCTGCCAACGCCGCTACTGGAACCGCGAAATTACCCACACGTACACGTGGGGGACCATACCGCGATTCTTGGCTCTTCGAATCTCTCCGGGGTCCTAGCGGAGTCGAGGCTGGCGATGGCTCAGCTGCCCGGCGTTCCGAGGGCCTCCGAACAGCAGGTGGGCTCCGTTCGCGGCCTTGTCTTGGCCTGCCCTGTTGCATAGGCGGTGGCCCAGGCGGCCTTTCAGGACTTGCTCTCCCTGAGCCCCGGCGCGACTCAGGATTGGAAACGACTTGATACTTTTGAGGCTCTCCCTCAGTAGCACCTGGTGGAAYCGGAATAACAAGCGACTCCCTCCTCGAACTCGCGCTTGGCCTGGGACTTGCACTTGGCCTTACGCTTCTATACGTGTCTGACCCATCACTCATCTTCCCACTCAACCCACCCAACCCCTTCTTCTTCCCCATCTCTCCCTTCTCCATGTTCCTACGCTTCTTCCCCTTCCAACAAAGTCCCCAGAAAATCACCCCCAGAATCCCCAAGCCCACAACGCAAATCGCCACCAACGTCCCGTCTCTCTGCGAACTGCTCCAACAGCTCCACTTCGAACAGCCCAACTCAAAGATATTCAACGTCGCTTGCGCCGGCAGAGCTTCCGTCAGCGTACCCGTTTTAATCGCCGACTCGCCAGTACTGACTACCACGCCGACTACATCCGTCAACACTAACACAGGAAGTTCTGTCCCTGCTAGAGAAGTGTACTGAGGTGAAGGTGTGATAGGAGGCGAGGGGAAGAATATCGTCTCGGTCTTGACGTTCGCGGATGCTGTGAGAGTCGTGGTGAAGAATGTAGTGCGGGTCGYGCCGTAGGTTGGGAGATCGGGATTGGGAACCATGGTTTATATACGCCGAGACAGAAAGGCTGTGCTTTGGGATTGTGCTCTGGGATAGAGATAAGGTTGAAGGTTGCGGAAGGCAGCGCCCGGTATCATGCATGTAGTTCTTAAGATATGGTGTGTGAATTCGTGGCCGTTTTGGCTGTTTTGGGATGTTGTGCAGGGAAGGTCGTGGAATTTGAAACTGGATTGGGCRCTTGGCGGCCCTTGTTGGTGGTGAGTCTCTTTCACGTTTGATGTTTTGAGATAGATCATAGATCTAGATTTGTAAGCCTGCACCTCGAGCGTAGTAAGTGAATTGGTCGGAGGTGAATAGGAAGAAAGCAGATAATGCCAGCGAGACGGATAGATTATGCAAGCAAAGACCAGCACCATCATCGAATTTATAATACGGAAAATATCTCAATCCACCCATTTTAATTCATAAATATCTCAATCCACCCCTTTTTGGGTAATAATATCTCAATCCACCCTATCCTTAAAACTTTTTTTAGTTTTTATATAAAATATATATATATATATATGTGATTTTTAGCTAATTTTGTATATCGCTGTTTGAAAACTGGGAATAGCTTCATTTTTTAAGTTTTGTACTAGAATATTGTGACGGGGTGAATCTGCATGTGACCAAGCACGTGATATCTAGGTTGCGAATAGCTTCATTTTTTACAACCCAACCTAGCCCTTGCTTTAGACTTTGATTAGTGCTGCCTATATGCCAGATTCTATTAGGGCTTGCTTCTTTTTTTGGCCTTTAAGCTCAAGGTTTTGTATATAAAGGTGGATTGAGATATTATGGCACAAAAAAGGGTGGATTGAGATATTTACGAATTAAAATGGGTGGATTGAGATATTTGCCGTTTATAATATGCTCAAGGAAATCTTCCTATCATCAGGCATCAARGATCTACAGCATCGAGTTACTGAACAAGGGTCATCCCTAGACTCCTCCAAATGCCAATGCTTTTATACCAACTTCCTCCACTACACAGCCCCATATCATCGTCATCCATCACTGCATGTGAAAAATTGGCCATCAAGATCGTCCACTACCAGTACTATTCGACTCTTCCTCCTTTTGCTTGTCGTAGGCGGCCTTTGCATCTTGCCTGGTTTTGTTATCAGCTTCCTTGTCCTATTTCTGGCGGTTGAGGAAAGATGTACAAATCCATTGCCTGTTGTACAAGAAAATGGTTAGTAAAGGTACTAGATGAGAAAGAGGGCAAAGGGAAGAAATACATACGTATTTCACTAGCATCATCTTGCCGAAGTAGCCCAGGGCAATACACATGACGGTCATGCAGAGTATCAGGACGGCGATTATGGCGTTTGGGAAGGGCATTTTGGCGGTTTTGTGGGAGATACGAGATTGGTAAATTGTTGATATGGGAGGATTCGATGAGAGGRGTTTGAGAGTATYCGAGAAAAGTCTTGAGGTAGGATTCGCAAGAGGTTGTTTATGTTCGAGGAGAAGGGTTTGTTGATATTTGGGTATGACGCGGGTTCGTTTTTGTGAATGGTGACTCTGTGATTSAATTAGAATGTCTGTCGATTTCTGAGGTATTGCAAAGTCACCTTGAACCTTTTGACAGATATCTGAACACAGAAGAGCAAGAGCAAATATACGTGGCTAGAAGGTTTGACGGAAGCTCACGACTTTTCAAATTTTTGTTGTGTTGTTGATAGCGTTGCCATCCAAAGGCGGTGGACCGAGCCGAGCGCGACGAAGCTGAAGCGGCAACGTGAGGCAATTTTCCACGATACCGGCAATTCCCGGCGAGAGAATATCGAATCCTGTTTTTACCAGTGAATCTGGACTCAATATTTCAAAAATCAGATCTTCGTGAACCTTCTTTTTAAGACTATCTGTGATGAAAGCCTTGAGCAAAATCAAGATYTTGTCAACATTCAGGTCCAAGAGTTGGCGCCCGGACAGAGATAGAAGCCAGGTTTTGCGATCTAGATGGTGGGTTGCTAGGTGCTGCAAGAAGGTATTGGCGCAGATCAGGACTCGTAGGCAGGCGAAGTATGTTGAGGGTTTCGAGGCAATTTTCAATGGGCCGCCGTCGTTTTCGAGGATGGCGTCCAAAGCCTCAAGTCCCCCTACGATCCACRATGCCAGTGTACTGAGTGGACTCTTCCTAGCGTGAGATCCCTCTAAGAGCTCTACTAATAGTCTACTGAAGAYGCCGGCCCACCGCCTGACTTCCCTCACCTCATCCACGAATAGGTTCAGGCTTTCTTCAGCGAAAAGCGAATCGTCTTGGATGAGGGACGAGATAATCTGTGTCTTTGCATCGTTTCCCGTAAGGCGATAAACAACACCCCTTGCGAACATATCTGAGTTCCGATAGGTGTCTGACATCCAGATCGCTAGGTCTTGTTGTGCTTGTAGTGGTGTTGACAGCTTGCCAGTTAGGGACGAGACAGCCGATGCCCCAATCTCTCGAATATCTTCGTCATCATCGTTCAGGGTATTGTACAGGACGTAWAGGACCCCGAGGAGACAGTCTTCGCCGAAYACGTGATCGATGYCATCGTTCTTGAAAAAGGATTGAAGAGACTTTGCGCCGCCTAATCGGGTATCGAAGTCCTATTCTTTAAGTCAGTTTCGGCCAAATCAGCTATTTGGTAGGGTATTGAAGGCATATACCTTCTCATCCATRCAAGTATCCTGCAAAAGTTGCCCCCAGACTTCGATCTTTATCTTTGTGGAATGCTGCAGAAGCTTCTGACCTCGGACCTCGCAGAGTACGCTCATGCCAGCCACTTTGCCCATGGCAATACCTAGACTCGGGTTTGTRGGTAGCTTAGACTCGAATATGTTGGCGAGTGCTTTTTCAAGATCGGCCATTATATTAGGGAACATATGTACACCTAGGTTCTTGACTGCATCGRAAATTAGGTACAAATTGTTGAGGACCGAAGCTAGAGCTCCTGGTGCTTTGATAGTGGCCAGCGCTTCGAGGTGAATTTTGGCAAGTTCGTGTAGAGTTGCTTCTGTTTGGTTTGGTATCCAGGACTGAGAAATACATTCYAAGACCGGCTCAAAGATTRCATCACTGGAGTGTGCAACGATTGCCTTCAAAGCTGCAATATCTTCGCGAATAGCAGAGAGAAGGATGCYTTGCTTGAAAGCAGAGATGAGTGCCGAAACTTGCGAAGAGTCTGGACCCAATTCACCGTGGTGGTCAAGCATTCCAATTCTTAGGAGCAATCGATCAATCCGAACGAAWTGAAACTCAAGATTATCCGAAGAGCATCTTTCYACTAGGGTCGGGAGAATTTTCCCTTTTTGGATGCCCCAGATTTTGCGTGCGTGTAKCGCAGATATCATTTGGGTGAGGACAGTATTCTGGAGATTGAAGAAAGCAGCTACACCGTATGCAGAAGACAGCTCGTCCGCGTCCGSGTCGAAAGAGAGGCAGAGCTCTATTGTAGGGAGAATTTGCTGTATTGAGCCTGTTACGAGTAAATGCACAGCYACCTATCGCAAGAAGAGTACCTACTGTCAGAAGTGAAATCGTAGGCTGGAAGATGCCGCTCCAGGAGAAGATTGGCTGCCAACAGTGTCCCATGCCGCTTATTTCCGCTGCCGGAACTCTTGGCAGAATCTCCAGAGATATCAAYCAAGTCTCGAACAGCGTTGATCCATCTCTCATGTGGTATCAAGGCGCACAAGGTCCTCGCAGAGAGTTCTCTGATCTGCCAAACTTTGTGACCTATAGTCTTGTACAATTGAAAAACGATTCGCTCCCGGAGTCCATCTGGCGGGCCAGCTCGACGGAAAATATCGAGAACTGGAAATACTGTCTCCAAGGCATCGGAAAGKGCCTCTGCTGAGCCCTTCTTGGCAGACAYCTCAAGTAGCTCTGCCAACAGCTCTCCAAGTCCTGGGTATCGCTCATAGGCGATCGCTTTRGCGCCGCCATCCCACCCGGCCTCGATCTTTTCTTTGCTCTGCGTCCCGATCAGATAGTTGATTAGACTTTGGAAAAGAAGAAGGCCGCAATTGCGAATCGCCCARCTGCCAACAAACAATTAGATGATTCAAGTCCAAAATTTGACTTCAGCCTGAAGTCGAAGACTTACGTTYCTGATTTCAGTGCGTCTGTGGCTATTTGCAAACACTCAAGAACGTACTTTTCAGCCCTTTTCCTGACAGTAGAGTCTTTGAATATCTCTCTCAGGCCGTTCAGAGCATGCACCTGGGGCAAACGTTGTTCTGCAGACTCCACAGCGACAATCGGGCTCTTAGCTTGGGTAGTCAAATATTCCATGATTTCTTCAAAGCCAGGGTTTRGCGCATTTGCAGACATTATTCCTGTGATCAACGCAGGTATTCCAGCAGACCGTCTGGTTGTTGAAATTTGAGAGTGAATAGCTGTAATTGTTCCCTGAGATAATTAGAAGTTGTTATACTGGGTGGGAGATTGATTTCACGTACACTCCACCATCCTTGCAGGATGTTAGTATCTATAGATGGAGATGCCAGATTTGCATGCTGAGTGAGCTGGCAGCAGACCGCAAAGGTCAATGACACCGTTGAGAAGGCTCCGCGGTGACGGAGCGTCGATAATTGCAAGAAGGTAAGATCTCCAATCTCYGYAAAGACCTTTTGTGCAGCCTGGCGAATCGAGTCWGGATGGTCTTGATTTAGCTTGCTTGTAATGGTTCGCATCAGGTTACTGGAATGATTAGTAGCTATTAAGACTTTGGTCGAGCAGCCTCGAAACGACGGTAGTCCTTACCTGGATTCATGCACCGCTCTGAAGCTGTAGCTGAGAACGTCTTTGGTGTCAACTACATCCACCTCATCTACTTCTTGAGGTAGGTGCCCTTCAGGTGAGTCGTTGCAGAGGACATCGTTCACAGCTTTCCAGATGCCAGAGCAAGAGCGAACCATGCGTTGGACAAAACCTATCCATGTTCCCCAAGCTCCGAGGAAATCCAATGACGGGTTGACTGAGCCCCAAACTAAGCTGAYGAAAATCAGAATGTACTACTTGGTTTTCATCATGGAGSGTTAGACTTACTTCAAAGCAGCGAAACTTGCATGAACGGGCGCTTCTACAACAGCTCGGGCGAGATATTTTGACGCGATATTCACCTTATTTTCTAGATCACTTACTAAGTCCTCTAGAATCTGGATTTTTGCCGCAGGAGATGTTTCGAGGCCATATGAGATCCAGTACGCGCGTGCTACACCGTCCGCGAGGTCAGCACGACCAGTTCTGTTTGAAGTCTCTTTGGCTCGTTCAATTAAATGTGTCAGAAGCCCCAACGGCCGGGTTTCCGGGTTCGATTGTGAGGAGAGGTCCTCGATCTCAACCTCTGCTTGGGGCCGGCTGTAGCCTTGTCTGCGAGCAGCATTAGTCTGGAAGTGGAGGCTTCGGTGTATCGCTGATAACTTGTGAGAGCTTGTAGCTGCAAATCTGGATGGTGGACCAATTGCTAGTACGTCAGCAGCAGCAATTCTTACGTCCTCAAATGGGTCCACGAGAAGATCAAGGAGGAGGCGYACTGAGCGCGAGGTGAAGAAATCTATAGTAAACGGCCAGACTGTGGAGTGCGAGTGGGCTCGCGCTGGTAATTCAGTGGAGGATTTGTCCAACATTCCAGATTGAAGCGTCAGATTGATTGCTTTTAAAGATGTGATATGCCGCTGATAAGAGGCAGTTGGTACCAACTCTCCCAACAAGAATTGCATATACCAATCAACAAACGTCTCGTGTTCATGTAGCAAAGTCTCAATACCATCGTAGAGCACTTGCTGTGCTGCTTTCTGCGGTGCTTTTAATGAGAGCTCATGCAGCTTGAACGAAACTTGATCAAGCTCTCGAGTCAGAAAGGCTAGTGCCCCTCTGATCCTCTCAATCATATTCTTCGTGTTTGTCAAAGTCTCATTGCGGAATTTAGCATCTGTGTCAGAATAAAGAATTCCCAGATGAGCCTGGATCATTTGAAGAGCAACAGGACTAAATGGCCGGATTGACGAAGCAGATGATAYAAGAACAGAGAAAGCGAGGGATCGGACAGTTTCTGAGAGACTTGACATGAGGACTCCTATCGATTCTTCTTGTAGAGTCACAGTGGCGGCTGATTTTTTGCTGGGAGTCTTCTGAAACTGGATCGTACCTAGACCGACGTAAGCATTAGCGCAGAAAGATATGGGAGAGACGTACTTGGCTCCTCGACTAAACCAGATTTCTTCCCTACATCCATAGCTACTAACTGTAATAACGCATGAGCATCAATTTCTGACAAATCTGCCACGAGCTCTTGCTGATTCAGGCTCTCTAGGAAAGCCAAAGATCCAGGTCGGTCAATCTTGAAGAGCGGAGGAAAGAGGTAATTCTTGACATTCTCGAAACTTCGATCATCTTTTGCGAGACCATTGCGTATCCAGTGCTGCCATGATATACTAAAGTCATTTCGATGTACATTAGGAGTCGAAGCATTGGGCTTCAGCTCCTTGAACAACGTCACTAGGAACTTTCCGACGGCAGGAGCGATGTCGGGCAAGATCATCCAGCCGAAAATGTCCGAGATGAAACAGTCCCAAGTGCGTTCCTGGGACTCTCCAGCATCAGTTTTGAAAACATTGTCATTTTGCTTATCCCGCATTGCGTAAGCAGCCAGCAATTCTGGCGGCGAGATGGTCTTCTTGCCAAGAAAGCATTCTAGAGACTTAAATGCGGGCTTCACCATTGACTGCGCGGTCTGGTGGGCAATAATTGATAAATTCTTCTCCAGCACTGTCTTCTTGACAGTTCCAGAAGTCAGCTCATTGGGATTGCGAGCAATAAGTGACGATAAGAGCTCTAACACTTGCCGCATTGAGCGATTCTGGTTCTTCTCGTTCCATTCAACGTAGAAGTTGAACAGGTTGAGACAAGTCTCTACTGAGAAAGCCACATCTCGAATTGGCTCAGAAGACGAGGCTCTGCATTGCTCAAGAAAGTAGCAAAGCTTGATGCATGCGTTTCCGGATGCGTGACGGGGCTGGGAGGCTTGCTGGAGAAAATCTCGGAATTTTGCCCGAGCTTGTCTACAATGCTAAATCAGAGAGAACATAACTCAAAGAAGAATCACTTACTGTCTTTGGGACTGGATCGGCTTCCCCTCAAGCCATTTCACAATGAGGCGTCCATCTTTCGGGGGCCCAGAGGTCGCCATATCAGCTGCCTCCGGATATTCTTGACCCATGACATTTATGGGAGATGTCAGCTGGATGAGAGAAGATAAGTCCCGTCACAATCCATAAGATTCTCATCTAAATCTTGTCGTTCAGCTATTCGAGAAAATCTAAGAAAGATTTTGAACCCCTGCTTCCCTCATGTGACTTGCCAAGAATCTCGGGATGGGCCGCGCTAGCGCCGTCAAAATATTTCTGTCGAGAGCATCATTAACCAAGTCCTCCAGCAGCCACCAACTTCTCCTTCTCTGGGACTGGAGTAGCGCGTCTTGCTCTCTGTGTTGTTCAAGATGTCTATTTGGGATAAACTCACCGGCCGCAAGTCCTCCACGACAACCACATCCTCTTCCTCCCCAGCATCAGAACAGCACGACTCCTTTCAACCCACCACCTTCGATCCCCAAGAAGCCTCAGACGTTTCTTCYTTCCTTGGAGGGGCAAATTTCCCCGATCCATCACAATTACATCCCCTCGCCGGCCTGAACCAGCAAACCCTCGACTACCTCTCTCTCGAAGACTCGGCACTCTCCGACCTCCCTGGCTCGCAGTCAGCCTTGCCATCGCGAGGATGGTCTGACGATTTATGTTATGGAACCGGTGTCACATATCTGTCGGCATTGGCAATTGGAGGAGCCTGGGGTCTACAGGAGGGTCTGCGGAGGTCGAACGGCCAGCCGCCGAAATTGCGTCTCAACTCGGTACTGAACGCTGTCACGCGGCGAGGTCCATTCCTAGGAAACTCGGCGGGCGTTATTGCGATGGTGTATAATGGGTTCAACTCATATATTGGGTATGTGCGAGGGAAGCACGACTCTGCAAATAGCGTCGTGGCGGGGGCATTGAGTGGAATGCTGTTCAAGAGTACGAGAGGCGTAAGGCCTATGATGATTTCTGGAGGAATCGTTGCATCAGTTGCAGGCGCATGGGCCGTAAGCTTTTTTCCCACCTCATATTCGATTTGATCTGACTCTGTGTTCTAGGTCACAAGGAAAGCAATTTTCTAACCCCTCCCTCCCTTTCGATAMCTTTTTACTACGATACGCTCCACGACCCGACCATGTCCGGACATCCTCCTTGTACTTTAATACTCTTTGCGATTTTTGCATTTTAGACCAATGAAAAGGCGTAGGATGCATGAGCGACGGCTATCTCTCCTCTGGCTTTGGCTACATTGTACATATAGACGGTTACCCGCAGTCTGCGGGAGGCGTRGATGCGCATACGGCTATGGCCGTTGATACAGGCGCATCACTTGAATATCTTAGGAAAAAGATCTTTTTAAGTCTGTGCCTGCGGTTTTGCTTTCTGTATGAATTTATCGTAAAATGCCTACTGCATTTTGCGTTCTCAAAGCCACGAACGATACCCCCTGTCAGCCCAGTGGCGCAGACTACGGAGGCTATGATTGGTACAGAGTACGGAATAGGCAGATGCTTTACTAGGAGCATCGTGGCTTCAATCTTGCCTTAYTTTTAACAGCCTSYCATGTTGCAACTTACCCAACATTTCAATGGATATAAAGTTACGTTGTTAACTCGATCCCTTTTGATAGACGCAATAGCCACATCTTTGTCACTACAACACGATAGCTTTTGACAGGTAGAGAGAGACCACAAACTTCTGAACATGAACGAAGCGCTCTGCTCCATTCTTTGCAGCACGAGCGAGGAAGATGGGTGGTGTTTCGATTCTGACGGCCGATGGATCAAATTCAACCTCGACGGCACGGGCGAAGTATGCAAATCCCCGTTCCAAAATCTCCCAATAAACACTAACAACAGTCTCCACAAGATACTTTGCAAATGCAACTTCAACTACTGGATCTGTGCCAAGCTAGAGTGGAAGAGCATCAAGCCATCAGAACCATTCGAAGAACCCGTCGCAAGTATGAGTGCAACCTGGAAGCACCCTGAAATCCTCGGGCAGCTCCATCTCGAGATAACTTTTCTGAAGGGTGTACCACAGTGGGCCCAGCAAGTCCGTTCGGCGGTTAACGAGCATTGTCTTACAGACGAGGCTTTTYTCCCAAAGTTATTTACCATCAGAGTCGAGAAAGGCAATTTTCACGAACCCTGCTACCTCGGCCCGGGCACATGGAGATATTCACATCGACTACTATTTGATAAATCGCCTTATCCTCCCCGACCTGTGTGGATGTTTCCGGATAGGGGGCCGGATAGTGGGCTGTTCTGGGAGCATAGGGAGTTTGTTGGGCGGCATGTTGAGGGGTTGGACAAGAAAGGAGCGGCCATGAATTATTTTCCTAATTCGGGTTGGAGCAAATTGCGCAATCTTCTAGGTGTCTGAGTTTGCATTTGTTTGGGGGAAGRGCTTGCTGGTCGTGCCTTCGTTTCCAAGGCATTTCCCCAGACTTAGACTCAGATGTTGTGGAGAGATAGGACGGGATGATAAGGCAATACTGCGCTTGGGATCTGGATCATCGTGGCAAAGACTCAAGYGAGCATCTCGAAATCCAGATTTTTGAAGTTCTTGGAGAAAGTGCTGCCAAGACTAGACGATGAAGTAGAAAACGACTTCGATCCATTGAATCATCACCTCAGGGCAATCGCAATCAAAAGCAATCCTTTCTRGTAAGAAATTAATTTATAGTGATTTCTATCTGCRTGTCTCTGGTTCCAGAAGCATTCTTTGACTTTGAGCAAATGATTTGGTTTGTGAATTGATATAATCTTTTTGCGCCTAGACTATACAGTGATTGTTCTCGAAAATTCAAGCACCAAAAAAATTCACTATAAAATGGCAGTCTCAGAAGGCTCGCGGTTTCCCATTCCGCTCTATTTAGCCAACTCTTCGTTGCTTCCTTGGAGATCCCATCTTTTCTAACGAACAAAATGGCACCTCCCGACTCGAGTCCCCGCAAGACGAGTCCTCCCAAGAATGCAGAGGAAGCGCTGGCTTGGTTACTCTACTACRTCGAGGAGTCCGGTCACGAGTCGACATTTCCCGAAGACTATGGCCTCGATTTTGGTCTATTCGATATCGCCAAGTTCGACCCTGATCTCATCGAAGATGCGGGCCTCCAAGCCCCAGCTTATGTCGGTCTCGATCTTGGAACCGCACTCGAGGGGGCCATAAAGGATGCAGAGAAATTCAAATATGCAAATACGGCTCGTCAATGGCTCAACAGCCCTGGGAGGAAAGATCTCAAGGCCGAGGTGAATGATTTGATGGATGTGGAGCTGCGACAACACGGTGTCGACATCAAAGCGCAAAACCTCGACTTTCTATCAAAAGTAAGCATGATTAGACATCAAAAATACAGCTAACATTCAGTAGGCAGGGACTCTTGCAAGACAYAAGGCAATCCGAATGSTCGCTGCCACCAACGGCTCCCCAAAGCCCAGCTCCCAGATAAGGGGCAAGGAACACGAGTTTGAGGTGCACCTAGAGTACTTAATAGGTGGGCACGGCGGGTCGACTCGAACACAACGTCTGTATTTAACATACAACTCCTCTTTCGAGTACTTTTTGTATCAACTTCGAGATGSRACGTCGCTGTGCACRATTCCTCCTATCGACTTTCTGGTAGAGCCTCCATTAGAGCCGCCTAATACCGTGCCATACTATCCTGGGTTTCCTCGCAATTCTGGCAGATTTGGTGGCAGTGACTTGGTCGAAAGCTCTTCCGGGTTGGACGTCAACAATCGAACGTCTGACGCGGTTRGGACTCAATCAAGTCAGACAATTCCAGAAACGAATTCAAGGCCTCGCAGACGAAGTGTCAGGGGATATACTTTGAAAGACGGGCCATGGATCTATCGAACGTTTGTCACTGATTTTAAATCAGGCAAGACCGACCCAAACTCTCTCTCCAAGCGCTCGGAGATCGGCGAAGAGTCGGATTATAAGGCCATGACGGATGACCTAAAACGGTTAAATACTAAATCCACCGATACAAAACATAGCATTTTGGTGATGCATGTAAGAGCCCCCAAAATAACTATACGATTTGAAATTGRCAGCTGACGTYGACCAGTCTTTGGATTTTGCTGTCAGGAACATTTGGCAGAACCTTGAGAGGCTTCAGACCAAGGAACGCCGTAGTTCAAACAGGGACATTCGCAAACAGATGCAGAGCAGGACTCCGGAAGAGAAGGCAGCCGATGATCAAAGTCTAAGGAGGATCCTTGAAAACTCGGGTATAGAGGAGAAAGAAGAGGATAACGGTCACGACTTCGAGGATTTCGAGGAGGACTATGTTGATTATTTGGYAAGGAAGAAYGCGCAAATAAGTTCCCCTTTCGGATTGGATACGACCTTCTGATTAAACGACTTGGGGAGTTCCTACTATTATTATACRGGTCTAGAAGCTACTGGTGGTATCAAACGGTAATCGTAATAGAATCAAGAACTTAGAGGCTTAGGTAAAGAGCCTGGGTCARAAGCCTTTTCTTGGAAGTCAGCAATTCAGTTTTTRATATCGTATCCTCGCCCTTAAAGCACGTATCCAAAGATCTACAGTTTMTTATCTCAGAAATCATCTGTCACTCGCGATCAGTGAATCGAGGCAATTCACAGTTTCATTCTGTTGAGTAGCAGCGCACTCTTAAGCTGATCAGTCTGAAGCATAAATTATAAATTKTCGCAAAAACATTCTCTGCCACACCAAGGTCATCATACCTCCAGCAACATCCTCCATATTGACAATCGATCTTTCCTTCCTTAAGACCTCTCAGCAGCTTTCGGACTTTASGTCTCACAACCGCGAGAGCTAACCTTCACTACTTTAACGAAGCATCATGTGCATCCCCTGCTGGCCGTGGGCCGACATCTACATCGAGGACGAGCCGAAAAAGACGAAGAGGGAGACGGTCGACTATTATGATCCTATTGCTAAGACTTGGGTCAAGTTGGAGGGTGTCAAGACTTCCAAGGTTTCAGTTGCTGTAAGTGTTTTGTTTCTCTTGCGTTTTTGATGATCATTTTACATTTCTGGGATATTTTCGTTGCCATCTCTCCGGTCACACGGCTGAACTCTTCTCGATGGTCCACACCTTCCAATTCACTACTTCATAACACCTTGACTCATCTTGTCATCTTGATTTCAAATCCCCTCGACGTCAGCTCAACTCAACTTCACAACATCCACACCACCATCACATCTGCATCCCAAACTCTCAATTCTCACCACACCGTATACCAACACCATGACCCAACAATCCCGAGTCCTAGAGGAGAACTTCCAACCCCAAGCCGGAAACACGACCCACGGCCCCAACCAGCACACCTACATCCCCCGCTCCGACGGCGGCATCATGGTCGGCAGCGTCGTCTACTATCCTCAAGGACACGCGCTCGCCGCCGCAGTCCCAACTATCGCAGGTCCAACCGCAATCCCAATCCCTCCCGCGGCGGCCCCAGTTCCCATGACCATYCAAGCACCAGGCGTCGCGTCTCCATTTGTATATCCCGCCCCTTATTCTCCATGCGCTTTTCCTCAGTATCCACCAGCTGCCTATGGAGCAGGTTTTTACCCGCAAGCAAGTTGCTCTATTTGAATATATCTCTTCATCCTTTTCTTTCTCATTTGAGACGGAGTGCTGATCATCACCCTCTAGGTCCAGCCCGTCCCCCAAGGACCCATCAACTACATCCCCCAACCGCAAYCCGCCTACCTCCCTCAACCCGGTTACATCCCCGGAATTTATCCCGCCGGCCAAGCCAACTACCTCACCCCAGGCCAAACCGGCGGCGAGCTCCTCGCGAACCAACTCGCAACTGCCCAAGGCCTCGAGATGGACCGACCCCAGGAGATGAAGCCGAGTGATGATGATAAGTTCAGGTATTATTGGGTCCGGGAGCTGGATAATTCGTGGAGTCAGCGGAATCGCTTGACGATTGATAGTGGAGATATTGGGGATGTGAGGTGGTATGCGCGGGATGGGGTGTTTTATGCGGTTAGGTTGCCTACTTCTTAGGTGAGAGGTGAGTTTTGAGGTGAGTTGAGATGGAAAGTTCCGTTTCTTCTGAGGCACTTTGCTGAGCATTGAAAAAGAGAATCTGGTGGTACTTCGGRGATACCTRGAGGCTRGTACGTGGCTCGGCGTCTGGTGTCTTTGCGAGCTTTCGAAGAGCTTTCCTGATTTATTTGGTCATGGAGGATGGCGTGATGTTTTGATTTGGGGTTGGGCTATGGTGTGATACTTCAGCAGAAAGGAGTTGC
>QYSG01007636.1:0-10264 GCA_003988875.1 Lachnum nothofagi
GCAGTCGCAAAGTCGAGATCGTGATGCGAGTCAGGGGCTTCAGCATCCGACTGCGGATGACAATGATGCTACCGCCACAGAGACAGGCTTTGATATGCTGTCCTCGACTTCGTCTTCATACCTGGGAACATCGAGCGGGTTTCCATTGGCGCGGACAGTGCATGCCGTGATCAGCCCTGCTGCCATCTCACAGTCTGCTTCACAACCGCATCATCCACGAGCAAATGATAACGAGGATGCATCTGGTCCTCACGTGCACAAGTTTCGTATTCTGCCTCCAAAAGCTGCTTCGCCTGATGCAGCGACAGGTTTGCAGCTCGTACGTGCGTACATGAGCAAAGTGCACCCAAAGCACCCCTTTATCATACCTCGACGCATCCTCCACCTGCATGAATCGCGAGAAACGTGGAAGAAAGCAGCGAGATCGGTGCCGCGAGCAAGTACAGCTACAAACTTGGCAGCGAGGCTGGACTTTTTTGTTCTCCATATGGTCTACGCCATCGGCGCTCGATACTTGCAACTTTCGCAGGACCAAAATTACTGCACTCCCGAGGCAAGTAAAATCTATCTTGTGATCCAGAGAACAATCTCGTCGTTGACAACTTCCACGCAGGCGTACTATGCAGCAGCGATCGAGGATGTGGACTGTCTATTTGAGAGCCGTGCCCTGGAGAGTCTCGAAGGCATGCTCCTTCTCGCCATTTTTCAGCTACGGTCACCCTCTCAACCCGGCATCTGGTCAATCCTAGGCATTACCATGAGGCACGCCGTGAGCCTGGGTCTGCACCGCAAGTTCAACGGGCCTCACATCCTCGACCAGCGTCGTAAGCGCATATTCTGGACGACGTACATGCTTGAGCGCTCTATTGCCCGCACGCTCGGCCGCCCCATCTGCATCTCCGATCGGGACATCGACGTCAAGCTCCCAGCAAACGTGGCTGAAGATATCGAGGACGAGGACCGCATCTGCACTGCCTTGGCCGAAGATTCAGGGGCTACGCAAATGTCAGCCACGATCCACATCTTCCGGCTCGCACAGCTAGAATCCAAAATCTACTCCAGCATGCACCGCGTTGACCGGCCCGTTTCCTCCATCTCCCCATCCAAGATTGATCGCTTGCGCCAGCTCCTACTTGAATGGAAGGAAGCGATCCCTGCTTCCGTCCCCAACATAGCCGATGCATCCAACTACTACGTCACGCATGACTACCATATCGTGCAATACCACAAAGCCCTGCTTTTACTCCTCCTACCAAACCTGACCCGGCTACCCATTCACCACAAGGATTTCAGACTCTGTCTGACTTCCGCAGGTCAAGTCGGGCAACTATACAAGCGGCTTCATGACCATCAATCTATGCTATCTTACTCGCTGATTGCATTACATGCAACGTTTGTCGCGGGCTTGACGATGGTATACTGCTTCCTTGCTGACCGCTCCATCTTCGACCTGCAGTTCAGCAGCGATATACGTGCATGTAGCACGGTACTGTATGTTATCTCTGAGCGCTGGGCTGCGGCGAGGAAAGTTCGCGATGCTTTCGAGCAGTTGGTGAGCCTGACAATTGAGAAAGGCGAAGGGGAGGTGGTCGAACAAGCACCGGTGGATGCGCTCTGGTCGGAAGTCGCGGCTCAGATGCCGTATGATGTGTTGGCTTCAGGGACGAATAACATCCCAGATCCAAATGATATCTGGAATTCGCTTGGGCCGTGGTTTGGCGAGAATGAAGATAGCTGGTTGACGGGGGCTATTGTGGCGTATGGGGACCCTGTGCCTCCTCTATCGAACAACGCTTTCGGAATGTAAGACTCTCGATATCTGTGGAGCGACGACACGATGAATGCGCATACATATAAGGTAGTAAGGGAGCTTGGGAAGCTTAAAGATGAGCTGATTGTTTGACGGCCACGTGGTTTCAGATGATCACGATTAGTCCTATAYGCTTCATTTCTTAATTCTTTAGAGTTCTTCTATTCTTACGGGGTATCTTACCTATGTACGATTCAACGCCACGGTCTATGGCTGTATTCCTCCCGTCGTTTCCGTTTCCGGTATCCAGATCGAACGACCGACAGCAGGACAGGTTCTCTCGTCTGGGGCCGCTTAGAATGCTGCAAGCGCTCTTGTGCGTGATGCTTATTCTGATTTTCCGGTGATTTTTGTGCTGGAAGTGAGGATCTTTGTAAATACAAAGAGACATATCGATGAGGAGATGAAATGGYTGATTTGATACGTYGCAAGAATATACCGTTCAATTTGTCTTAGCCTATTGTGCCACAAATGCTTTGTAGTCTTMAATTTATTCGCATTGTTCAACTCCCTTTGTACTGGGTCCGTGTTGTGCATTCTTTGATCTGGCTCTTCGTGCGATTTGACCGGCAGGACAATAGTATGTACCAAATAGCAGCATCCGGATATATTGCAAGATAGCTTCCRGTTACAAGCCGTCGAGCCATGCGTACTTACATACCAGCCCACTCCACACAAAACGTTCTAACCCCGTCGCCTTCTCCGTTCGCCTTCTCATCTTCGCCCCCAATCAAGAACCCCTTTTTGACGGCTGTCCCCAACCTACCACCGCCAATGAGATCCAGCACTGGTATCTCCTGCTCCCACTCAAAGCCCGTGGCGACGAAATGGCTGTGGAAGCGCAGTGGATCTCCAGGATAGACATTGTACTGGCCACCAAACCGCAAGCCAGGCATTATATAGTAGCCGCGGGAGTGGAGGTGCGAGAACAAAGGGTAGGAGGTTGGAACGGCCGGTATTAGTCGCTGGGAGAGGGGGTCGGATGGGGAAGGAGGATCATCAGTGATGGAAGGTGTGACGAAATAAGGTTTCATTGCTTTAGGTGTAGACGCAGATAGCTCAGGAGACGCAGGCTGGTYGGAGTCGAAGAGGGATTCCCCTGACTCGGAGCCACGGTTGAAGGACTGATCTGGAGTCGATGACTCCGGARTTCCATCGATGCTCWTGTCTTTCGAGGTTGATCTGCTGTGTGCTCGCAAAGYAGCTTGCTTCGCAAGCGCAGCCTTGGATCTCTGCTTCGTAGCAATATCCTTCATTTTTTGCACCTTAAGCCCCTCAGCTCTCAGCGAGTCCAGATACCGTCTCTTGTCCTCGCCCTGTAGACTAGTGAATCGCTCCGTGTGCCTCGCATGATCATCGACAATATACGCAACCCCTTTCTCAACGAGAAGCTTGACCTCCTCCGGTATGAGCTCGAGAGGAAGGCCAAGGAAGACGTTCTGCTGGGGAACCTGCGGGATGCCGCCGATSAGGACCCCGCAGATATTGTGAGTCCTGCGAAGGTAAGTYACGACATTGATGTCGAATAGCAAATAGCGGCCGGCGATRACGGAGATCGCGATCGGCTCTGTGACAGACTGTGTCATGGCAGTAGCCTTATAGTAGTACCTAGCATATTCCGAGTCAGTCGAGAGGAGTCTGAAGGAAGGCTGGAAGTCYAAGGTTGAGTGGGAGGGTTCGAGATCATAAATTAAAACATATTTTAGACATCATGTCCAGATCTTGTCTGGTGTCAGGGGATTGACAGATCGGTTTTGTAATCATGTCGAATAGGACTAGAAAGAAAGGCTGAGAGGATTARGTACATACCGAAKACTGGAGAGAGTGTTGTCGAATTCTTGAATTTGTTGTGGGAAGGCGGGAAGGCGGGAAACTTTTTTTGAGTCACTTTTTGAGCACCCTCGCTAGCGTGATTCTTCTGCGCTAGCCTCTTTGGAATAGCTTCCAGACCTCACCTCAATCAAAACAGGTCGGCATCTTATTYAGAAATACATATTTTGTAATTCCTTAGGYATTGAAGCTTTAGGTGAGKTGATATCTAGMTTTAGAGATAGAATTTGACAAAATTACGAGGCTTTCACCAGCTAGGAAARCCACGAAACYCCCGGARCAAACGCTGACCTTCCCAAAGCTCGAAAGCTAGATATTTAGCCGGACTGATTCGATATATTGCCTGAAGTTCTCTCAAGAARATCTTAGGGAAAGATACTCCCTGCAAAGCATGGCGTCTCTTGTCTTGCTGGCTGTGCTGATCTCCGTCCCTCTGGTCTTGTTCATTGGCACGTGTCCCTCTTCCTTCCGAATTTCATCTAGCTAATTATTCTTCAGCCTGGCTTATTCTCTCATCATGTCTTGGGGATGATATCCGYCTCCGACTGTCTGGTGGCGGCGGCGGCAACGTTGATCCTCGCCGAGCCCTGTTCGACCGCAACTACTTCCACGCTGTCACCTCCAATGGCCAAGGRACCTGGAACCAGATAGAGATGGACGAGATGCTAGGCGACAGCCCKCGAAGCTCYATTGATTCYCAYCRYTCATGAYGGATTCTACACCTTACATSGCTATYTCKGAAGAAACCCCTAATCTACCGATTCTTTAGATGCCAACCATCTACGAACACCAAACTCCGGCCSCCAAACACCCTCAAAACTCAATGTCCCCCTTCGTCGCCTTCCCTCCAGCCTCCATCTCYAGTCCGGCATTTTGCCCCTCTTGATCCCCATCAACAGGCGGCAAACTATACGGCTTCACCACCAGCCCCCTCCTCCGACTCAACACGAAACTCAAATCATCGCCATCCACCCTCGCTTCATGCAGCCTATGTACCCTCAGCATGCCCTGCGGCGGCTCTTCCTGGCCGGGCGTCGTCTTAACCTGCAAACTACTCGATGGGAACGGACTTAATTCTAGGACTCCGTCGGAGAGGAGCTCRATCCACCGTGTGAGTCCTGTTGAGCGTGGGAATAGGGACAGCGGGAGGGTGAGAAGTGCTGAAGTTGTGGTGGGGTGCTGTCGGAGGAGGGCACGGAGGCCGTGGAGGAATTGCAGGATGTGGTAGGGCGAGCTGGCGTGTGAGGGGTAGAGTGCTGGCGAGAGGAGGTTGGGTATGATGATTCTGTGGGTTGTGGAGGGTGGGGTGGAGGAGAGTTGTGTTTGGAGATGGGAGAGGAAATCTGTGAAGGGTGAGATTGTAGTGTCCATGGTGCGGAAGAGGAGGTCGGGTTGTGTAGAGAGGGGGATGAAGTGGATGTTTGAGGGGGAGGGGAGGGTGAGGCGTTTCGAGAGGTCGAAGTCGTGGCAGAAGGTTAATGTGGTCGGGGGCTTGTCTGTTAATGGCATTCAAGATTAGTCTACGTAGATTAACGGGAATATTATGTACAAAAGTATCAAGAAGAATCCACGCACCTCTTCCACTAGCACCAAACTCCCCCAGCCGTTCATATCTCCACGCAATCTTCATCCTCTCCTCCTTCTCCCTTCCAATACCATCCACCTTCGCGATCTCCTTCGGCTTCTCCTCACTCAAGCCAGGTAACTCTCTAGCCCAGCCCTCTGGTACACCTAGTACATAGACCGTATGCCCTTGCACCACGCCTTCCGCTGCATAATATTTCAGTACCGTGCCACCAAAGTCCGTCGTCCCTTGCTCCTCAATCAATAGCGAAGAGCCAAGCACAAGCCCACTATGTCCACCAAGTAAAGAATCCAAGGACGCTGTTCCAGTGCTCGTAGTGGGGGTCCCAGTAAGTGGTGACGGTCTCGTGCCTTTGGGTGGCTCTTTTGCTGTCGAAGGACCAGGAGAAGATCTACTTGAATTTACTGCCCCAGATTGCGGGACGACAATCCCTCTTTTTCGAAAAGACATTTTGCTGTAAATTTGAAGAACGATTTGAAGTTTTGGAGGGGCGCAAAATATATTTTGCAGCCTGATGCTCCACTCAAAAAGTTCAACCAATGAAAAGCGATCTCAGCCTCGTTCGCAAGAACAACTTCAAAATTTCTGGATCGCAGCTTCAAAGAACTTCCCACCACTGCACCACAGCTCTTTCTTTCTCCCGCACAATCTCCTCCCCTTCTCTCTACCACTAGTCTCCCGCGGAGAAGGCACATTCCATTCCACGAAAATGGCAACAACAACCGACACCCAACTCCTCGAAGAGACCCTCACAATCACGACCCTCGACTCCGCCAAATACGACCGCGTCTCGCGGCTAGGCGCCACCTCCGCCGACAGCCAAACCGTCCTCACCCTCGACATCAACCATGAGCTGTTCCCCGTCGCTATCGGCGAAACTTTGACCTTGGTGCTAGCGAGTTCTTTGGCGCTGGATGGGAGCAAAGATGACGGGAGGGGCTGGAGGGATGTCGCAAGGGGCGATGAGGCGACGCTCGCGGATATGTTTGATTATGTGTGTCATGGAAGGATTTATAAGTTTGAGGATGGGGAGGGGGGGGATACGATGTGAGTGAAATAATATCTGGGATGGCGAGGGAGGGAGAGAGGAGAAGGGATGAGAGGGCTAATTGTGGTATAGAAAAGCGTATATTTCGTTCGGGGGTTTGCTGATGGCGATTGAGGGGCCGTATAAGAAGCTTACACCGCTGCGGGTCGACTATGTCTACCTGTTATTAAAGAAATGAGTGTGAGGCAGGGCAAGAAGTGGTTCCGGATATGCGGAGGGACTTCCATTTCAATTGCACAACACTGGTTGGATCTACCGGTATGGAGTGGTGGCGTTACGGATGTGAAAAAGCTTTGCGAGATACCTTCAGGTGGTGGATTTTAGGTTTCGAATTCCAAAAGCATAATGGAAGTACCCTCTAGCCTGAGCGTTTTGCAGACGGTGGCCCTCCTGCTGGCTAGTGCCAGCGTGTCTCTGCATTGGGTATATTATCTTCTCGCGCACCCGTTCAGATCCACATCGCTCCCACCAAATTATTGCTTTGAACTTAGGCTTGCTAACTGCGCGGATTCGTAGATTCTCTTGACTAGTCCCCGGCTATAGGCGTCGGTGTCTATTCTCCGGCTGGATGTTCCTTCCCTTCTCGTTCTTCCCCTCAAATCGCTATTTTGTCGCATCTGTAGCTGCTGTAATTCATTCAATTGCTATCGTTCTGATTTTCAGTCAACCATTTTCTTCCTAGCCCCACGGTTTCTTGCACGCACGCCCAGCTTCTGCGCACCCCTCTGTTAACCTACGGAATGGAGCTCGAACTCAGGAGTCGGAGTCTGCTTCCCCACCATGGTGAACAGTTGAATTGATGTTTTGTAATTTCACTTTACATTTGCGAAAGGTTATTTAACATCCAGGAATAATTCAAAGCCAGCTTGGGAAACAACTGAGAATATCTTTCATGGCGGAATGATTTCATATCCATCTAGAGGACTCCCAACACGCTTCGAAAGAACTTCCTGCTTCGTGGCTTCTATGACTAAAAGTCCAAACTCCAATTATCCCCAACCCTGCCATCATCCGTACCACTCTTAATAGCTGTAAATGCCTCGTTCCACTCTAACCGCCCATGCATCAATTCGACTAATCTCGTATCTCACCAAGAGGCTATTGTATTAGATGGGTCGAAATGGACCCAGCACAATCGATGAACCCATCAAGAACCAGAAGCCTCTCATCTGCTTTCGAAAAGCCTTATATTTTTGTCAGCCTGGTCAAGAAGCCAGCTGAGCTGACCAGAAGTGCAGTCGGATAACGGCTTGACTGTGGATATGTCTCCTGTTTTGTGTAAAGCTTTTTCCTCCTCTGTCACGCGTATCGTTAGTACCGTCTTCCATTCCCTCACCTTTGTCGCATACGTCCCACAATTCAAGTCGAACCCCCTTTCCGTCAACAGACCCAAAAGCTCTGCCAGATCTTCACTATCGATCGAGCGGCCCCAAAAGTTGATAGGGCAACGATACCAATCTATCGCTCCAGTGATGGCGCTATGATGTAGAAACGCAACTTGGGCATTGGTGAGAAGTAGAATAAAGTCGCGGATAGCAATATAAGACGATGCTAAGGCGAGGAGTATCTCGTTCTCATGGCTGCTAGTAACGTTGAAACCATACTCAAAGGTTAGTTTTGCAATTGGGAGATGCCCTCTCCGAAGTGCCTCGGACATGATTGTGCTATGACAATGAGAGGCATTTACATCTGCACCAGACTTCAACAGCAACAGCGAAGTTCACATCGGCTCCGGCATCAATTAGTAGTTCTAGTACCTTCAAGTTCGCTCCCACGTATCTGGTTTTGATGAGATCCAGAGGCCCGAGCAGGCCCTGCTTCTCTTCATCCCAGACTTTCGCGCCCGCTGAAAGCAACCATTCCACCRTTTCCACRGAAGCGTGTTGGATAGCTGTCCGCAAAGGCGTGAGYTCTTTATCGAGACATTTCTGATCYGGTTTGAATTCAATTTCGAATCCTTCTTTCAAAAGAAACTTCGCAGTATCTAAATGATCTCCTCGAACGGCTGCCTCGATCATTTTATCCTTCATTTCAGGCAGTGGTATCAAACCCTCATTCAAAAGTCTTTTTAGGATATAGTTGAATCCTGCCATTGCCAGCCAACTTGAAACCTGGTAGGCGGCATTACGCGTATCAGAAGAATCGTCCCAATTTGAATGCCACGAGGCTCTAACYATGTTTCGCAGCTCTCCGAGATTGGCCCCGGTGCCATCCAAGCAAAGGACGAGTATCGATAAAGCGTCAGTCGGGCCACGGAATAGCTCAACGACCATATCGCCGATATTTTCAGTCCTTTTATCTCTAACTTTGCGTGTGTGCTGAGTCCAGCTCCCGCAAACATATCGAAGCATTGGAAACTGCCTGAAGATTTCATACCCCAACGGTTTTGGGTCGTTTCGATGACCCACAAATTTCTGCTTCCCTCAACCTGTACGCCTCGGACGTCCGCGATGATACGAGGTACTCTTTGACAGAATAATGGGCGAATTGCACAACGTCAGAAGAATTCGCAGGAGATCTTTTGACAAGACCTGCGGGGAATATCGACATGAGGTCGTCAACATCATCAAATCTTTCTTCAGGGTCAACGTATGGGAACTCCGACTGTATGAGGATGGCTTCGGATACTTCCTGCAAAGTCATAGGCCTAACTGAGTAGCAGAGCCATACCAACGCTTTCTTGACCATATCAGTGTACTCCTGGGGTATGTCGTTCAACATTCTATGGTAAAAGCCGTCCAAAGTGGTTGGTAGTATTTCCAAAGCTTCTTTTCGTTTTTTCGCAGATTTCGCTAAGGAAAGAGCGTCTAATTGCAACGCGACCAAGCGAAACCTGTTTATTTCAGCAATAAAAAACTAGTCTAAACAACTGTGGTAACCTACATTCCATCAGCTTGGTTGGCCAGTCTAGTTTTGACCATGTCTCGCTCAGTCGTTGTCCACTTCTTGAAAGTCYCGTCAAGTAATTTGTGCTCAATAAACTTCTCGATGTCGTGTTGAACATGCGCACCYTGAGCCCTTACCTCTTGCAAGGCTTCTCCATGACCGTCATRTTCTTYGAAAAAGGTTTGAATGTCACTTTCTCTTCGGCTCGTCACGAAAAGGTGTGACGGGGGACAGCCAAGATCGCGTATTCTATTAATAGACTGCAACAGGTGTTCTCTGTGAAGCCTGGGGCACTCATCTAAAGCATCAATAAATAGATAGACGTGATCGAACTCCTTGATCAATGCCTTCAGCATTTGTAATAAGTTTTCGCTTGTGGGCCGTTGCTGGCCGTTATTCAGTTCTGTGTATAGATCCCCAATGGCCCCTGGGATACTTATTACTTTGCTGCAYAAATCTTTGRCAATTGAGCAGAGCATATTTGAAAGACTCTGGGTCTCTTCATCGGCAAAAGAACAGTACCAATATGACACAGCCGAGAGTGTATGCAWCTGGTTCTTGCTCAGACCCTTGACATGTTCGATRACGGTAGAGCACAAGATTGATTTGCCGGCCCCAGCTTGTCACATCCCCATTAGCCTTCTCATGCCGATTTGGAACAAGAGACAGCTTACCACCTCCATTGAGCCAAAGGAATGAACTACTACGCTCCATCCAATTCYCAAGTTCATGACCTTCGGTAAGCCATACGCCGGTGGCTTTGTYGCATCTATCACGGGCTAAGTTGTGGTACTTGGAAGGGTCCGGCAACGAACGAGCAAGCCACTCAGTAATCYGGTTGTGATGCCGCTCGGTCTGCGCATTCCGAATGTCTTCTTGGATCGATCCAAGGATATCAATTTGCTCAGCCTGATYGTTGCTGCAAGGAGAATTAGYACAGTAGATACGGGAAATCTAAGAGTTATCATCTCACATTACTCCAATACCCAACTCAAGGTTCAAGCTRGCTTTATGGCTCTCGATACTTTTGATGATTTTCTGGATGTCTGCCTTCTCGAAAGGCCATTTAAGTCTTTGAGCAAGGCGGCCTATCCTACCGTTTGAT
>QYSG01007669.1:0-45102 GCA_003988875.1 Lachnum nothofagi
ACTAGTTAATTCTGGTTTATCGGAACTGGATTTGTACAATTAGATGCCAATGCAATAGCTTCACAATCAGATATACTACTACTCGTACCTCAACTTGTCTTTGTTTTAAAAGGACCARCACGGTCTCATGTCAACATTCGCTCTGGGTCCATGTGCATCATTGTCTCAAAGGGGAGTACCCAAAGGATTTTCTGCAATGACTACACAAATGATGCCGTCGCCGATGGACACATGAGATGCTTTGGTGATTGTAAATTGAGAAATCTATTAATTTGTATGAAAACACCTATTACTCATAATAATTTCACCACCGTACGCCTTCCTGCCCGTATGATGAATGAGTAAATAAACCAGTGACCYAAACACGCCAGAGCTYCMATTCTTATTATAGTGGAGACTTCATCAGTCTTCCTTGCGGTCATCTTCGTCCTTCCTAGGTTCGAAGTTGAGCTGCGACATTAGCTTGTTGAATTCCCCGGAGATGGGACGGACTTACAGCATTTCCATTGTAGAACTGGTTGTCATCAGTCTTTTCCCGCTGGTCCCTCAGCGTCCTGACTTTGATTGACGAAGATTGCGATGCGGAAGTAGCAGGGGGAGCAGAATKCTCTTGTGTCTCCTGAGGAGTCCCACCACTGCCGAGAAATCCGCCCAGTACACCAGTGACAAGGCCTACCCCGGACGACACCAGGTTGTATCCCGCAGCTGCGCCCCTGTAGACGATTCCACCCGCTCCGCTTCCCTCGTATGCCGATGTGTAGCCATTTACAGGCACTAAGATCAATGTGACACTTGGTGTAAGTCCCAGAGCCTGAAGACTCTGCTCCTCTTCGGAGATAGAGATGTTTTTGTTCGGAAGTGGAGTCAAAACTTGTTTGAAGGTGTAGGGAGAGTCTCCTTCTTGCTTTTGGTCGATCCAAGGTCGCACATCTGAACGGAGGCTTCCTTGGGATGGGAACCGGGACCTAATAGTCGACCCATCAAACAAGCGGACCTGTACAGCACACTCGGGAGACTGAGCTCCAGAACCATTGCTATGATTGGATGACGAAGCTACTACCGGAGTTTCAGCCTGAGAAGCAGCATCAATATCAGCTTGAGCTTTGGCCTTTCGGGCTGCGGCGTCCTGCCGTCGTTGGGCCTTGTCATCCTCTACACGCTTGAGAATACGTGCTCGTTCATCTTTGGCCTCTTGCTGCCGCTTCTTCTGCATTAGAGCGTACTTCATATCTGCAGGAGTAGCAGTTGCTTTTGCAGGAGACTTTTTCTCCGGTCCTGGCTCAGCTGAAGCTTTGCCCTTTCCTTTTGGATCCTTTTCTATATCCTTCTTGCCATTCTGTTGCTCTAGGCGGGCCTTCCGCTCAGCTAACAGATCAGCGGGTGATTGCGGGCTTCTTCTTGACGAAGAAGCATTCGATGCTTGAATGGTAGTTGAAGCGGTGCTCACCGGTACTGCGGCTGGAGGCTGCTCAGCAGACGCCGAAGGGGGACCTTCGTTGCTTGTTGATGCTGTAGATACCGCACCCTGGGGTACAGGCGTTTGAGTTACAGGAGGATCTGGAACAGATAACCCTAGTACTATACTTATTCGCCGCAGGAATTCTTCTTTGGTGATCCCAGCAGCTAAGTATTCCTGAAGTTCTCCATTCCTACATGATATTAGTACTCTCTAAGTAATCAAGAATGAGGAAATGAAATCCCAGCCGAAAAGCTCCAAAATGACCGTGACAAATTCAAACTGTACCGGAACTTACTTTATGATCACAATCGTCGGAGTCTTAGGAAGAGGAAATAAAGCGGCAAGATAAGCAGCCTCCTGGGACCCGGCATTCAGACGGAGAAGGACCGTTTGGGCCAACAGTGAGGCATTCAACTGGAGACGTGTCAGTCCTCATCTAMGTCAAACTGAASAGGGGAGAAAGCCACCTCTGGCTCGTGAAGGAACTCRTTTTCCCATGTATTGCTTTCGTCTCCCTCATCTATAACATGTTAGTTCGGCCAGAACGACGCTGGAAGCACGAGACCGAAGGGAGGGACGTACCCGTGACAAAACATGCCACAAGTTTGGTTTCCTGGAGCGCTTTAGCGATACCACTCTGGAGATCTCCGTCGTGAAACATCTTGAAGGAACAACGGGCAATTTGATTAAGAAGCCCAGATACGGGTATGACACGGTCGGTTCGGGAGTTGAGCTTGACGGCGGCATGGAAGTCGGGCCAAGAATGCCGAAGTTTCACCGGAGGGAGCTGTAGAGCACCTTCCCGCATATGTTCTTCTGTTCTTCTCTACACCATGGGCTTCGACCACAAAACCAATTATGAATACATCCAGGCCCTTCCTGCGCCGGGTAYGRAATACTGCACCCACGCGAGACTTCCCACGCGTCTCTAGGAATCCCACAGCGTTGAGATGCCCAGCATGCAGGCAAATATCAAGAAGCTCTCGAAGGCCGAGACAAGAGCCTGGAGATGACCCTAACTTCATGTCTATTGTGGACAGTCCTCCCAATTTGGTTCGCACGGGCAAAAAACATGGCCCTGGCCTGATAATTCTAGGTACTTGGTCCATGTTTATGCTCTCCAACGACATTTGTTGACAGTCATGTAGCTCTCATCCCCATCACAGCCTTTGCCCTAGGAACATGGCAAGTCCAGCGCCTGGACTGGAAGTCCAAACTAATAGCCAAATTCGAAGACCGACTCGTCCGCGATCCCCTCCCTTTGCCACCGCACATCGACCCCAGCGCGATCAACGAGTTCGACTACAGGCGGATCTACGCCACCGGCCATTTCAGACACGATCAGGAGATGCTAATAGGACCGCGGTTACACGACGGCCATGACGGGTACTTAGTCGTAACGCCTTTAGAAAGGACCGGGGATGGTACAGCGATACTTGTAAATCGAGGCTGGATTGATAAGAAGCATAAGAAGCAGAAGGATAGGCCGGATGGGCTGCCAACGGGCGAGGTTACGGTGGAGGGCTTGCTGAGGGAGGCGTGGAAGAAGAATATATTTACGCCGGAGAATAGCCCGAGCACGAAGGAGTTTTATTTCCCGGACGTTGAGCAGATGGCTAAGCTGACGGGGAGTCAACCCGTGTGGGTTGAGGAGACTATGGGTTTGTTTGGATGGCCTGCTAGAGATTGGGGAGATACTGACGGAAATTATAGAACCTGATCTTATAGTAGCTTGGGACAGAGAAGCTAGGGGCATTCCAATTGGCAGAGCAGCAGAGGTCAATCTGAGGAACAATCATGCCCAATATATCTTCACATGGTAAGTTGAATAGTTTCTTGTTCTACGCATCATTGGTCACAAGTATAGTATTAATACCACGTATCGTACGATGCCTAAGGGACGTTGTGACACCGTCCCTGAATGATGCCTGCTTTCGAATGATCTAGACATTGACTCTCAGCTGCATTCCTTAAGAGCCTCCACAGTCATAATACATTGTGCTCCAATGAAGCGCCAACCCYCCGAATGCGCCCTATGCTTACAATTATACAGGTATGCTCTTGCWGCAGCTACGTCTGTCATGCTATGGATGGTCGTAAAGAAACCTCCAGCCGACTTGGCTCGTCGAGTACGCCAAAACAAGGAATGGTCATAAGTCATATATCATCATATCCGGCACATCATTGTGTCAAGTTCATGGACTAAGGCTCGTTGTGAGGATCTTATTCATCTGCCTCTTCGACTCTGTGTAATTGCCGACCTTTCTTAAGCTTTGACGGAGGAACCATCCTCAAGTCCTGGAGAAGCTCGCGAGGTAGATGCCTTTGAGCAAGAGAAAATGGTGTAGTTGTGGCATTCGTCTGTCGTTGCCTAAATGTACRTTAGACGATTAGACGATTAGACGATTGATAGGAAAKGGAAAGGCTCGCCTTGCCATTAGCGTGACAATATCACTCTCATCAATGGTCTTCCTCCCAGCATGCTGGGCATAAGCTGCTAAGTCATCGCTGACCTGTTCGAAAAACCAGTTCGAAGCTTGCATAATGGCATCCAACGTCTCTTTGCTGATCCTAGCCTTGCTGTTGCCACCCATTCGTGCGTATGATGTTGCTAGTTTCTTAACCACACCTGGAGGGAGCGAGGGGTATTGTATTCCATGCTTTGAGATCATCTTCTTCCGCACTGCTTTGGGTCTTGCACTACCTGCCATGTCACTCTCTTGCAAGATCGAATCCAGATCTGCTGCTTGAGGGCTGGCTGTTGGACTGCGGTCCTCAATTTCGATATTATCAACTTCATCCTCTTCGTCTTCCATTTCATCCTCAACGTGAGGCTGGACCCGTTCCTCTGAAGCTTCTTGCAAAATTTGATACGAAACTTCATCATCAACCAGTGGCACTGAGGAAGTATCTGCCTGTTCTGGTTCCAGCAATCCAGAGACCTCCCGCGGAGGAACGGTAAAGACAAACATATCGGTATCATCTCCTGGCTCTCCTGTTGGCCTTATATCACTAGTTCGACCTGAAGCGAGGGACAACCGCCCACGATCAAGACCGAAGTCTCTCAAAGTCTCCGTATTGTCACTGAAAAAAGTCAGCAATAAGTTTCTCTTAGTAACAGTAGAGAGCTTGTAGAGTCATTCTCACCCCGGAAATCCAGAACTGTCACCTGGGAGGTCATCATCGTCAAAAGCTYCAGGCCCAACGATACTCGAGTCATAAACATTACCTCCCTCTATTCCCAGCCCGTTTAGATCCGCAAATTGGTCGCTCAATCTGACATCACCAAAGCTCCCTCTAGAGAATCTACTCAGTGGTTGCTCACTGACAGCTCTACGGCCAATTTCCACAGACTGTACTGTGAAGTTCTCATCCTCTAAGCCCGCCGATTGAGGAGGTAATAGCAGGCTGTCATCATCATCTTCCTCGTCTCCGATGGGTAATGACAAACGAGGGCGTTCGAGCTCCGGGTCCTCGTCCAAATCATCTTCTGACAAACGAAAATTAAGGTTTGGTTTGGATCCCTGGGGTGTAGGAACAATAGGCTGGGACTTTGGGGCTAGAAGGCGACTGAGCGCTCTGAGYGTATCTCGTGGAGTCTCCCTCTGCTGTCTACCACTTCTCCTCCTGTCTTTTCCAGGTGTGAGTCCAGCTCGTCGTGCTACCAACTCCCGCTGAGCGGCTCGGCCRTGAGGTGTGACGACTATTGCCCTCCTTCCAGATCCGTATATTCGTTGCGCGGCACCAGGTGTCCTCGCTTGGCCTGCAGGAGTTCGTCGAGCTGATCGATGCGACGGTGGGCCAGTGCTCGAAGCTCGGCGCAAGGGCGTCGTTGGTCTTGGGTAGTTCGCGAGTTGGCGCAGAGTGCCATAGGGAGTTTCCTTTGCGGCGGCAGCAACCAGAGCTTCGTTGGAGTCCGAATTTCGCGGAGTCATTCGCGGGGCTCGCGCAGCAGAGCCTTCACTCGGCGCAGCACCTTTYTGTGGATTCGCCGCCATATCTCATCCTAAGAGGAGTTGCAGCTGGAGCGGCGGCTCATATATCGCCGATGGTGGTGGTTCGAGAGAGACTCTTAGATTTACAAGTTCAATCGTCCTCGTGCTGCAATAGAGTAATAGAGTCTTGAATTGAGAGGTTGAGAGGCCGAGCGGCKGCGCTGTACGCTGTACAATGTGATGTGGACTCGAGAGGCTGTAACTGAAACTATTTTGAATTTGAAGTCTGAATCCTTGCTTCCGATAGAGACGGACGAGACGCGTCGCGTCGCGGCCGGCAGGGGAGGAAGGCACGAGGCACGCTACATACCGTAAGTCTGTAATGCCCCCGCACTAGACCCCCAAAGAAGGCGGTGAAGCGGCAGAATACAGAATTCCTGTATCTTTGTCTTGGAGGCTGGGAGAGAACGATCAATCCAAGTCCATGTGACATCCATACCCATCATACCCATCATACCCATCATATCCACCATGTCCATRCCCAGCTACAATGTCTGACTCCGAGCATCTACAGGAGCCTCTCATCGAGAGGTCAAGCGCCAGTCCCGATCCAGATCCAGTCTCGCCTCCCCCAAGCAACAAAAGAAAGCGGCCCGCAACGAAGGATGCCAGAGCCAACCAAGCTGTCGCCGGGAAAAAGAGAAAAAAACCAAAGACCAAGGCCGCCGAGGAGGACGAACTAGATCTGGAAGCCGGCATCAACACTGCTTTTTCGCACATGGATAGTCAGTTGTTGGCCGATTATGTTGCACAGCGAACACGCAAGTACGAGAGCGATTTGAGCTCGATAGAGTTAGAAGACAAATATCTACCAGGTTGGCATATCACCTAAGTAGAAAGGGATTTGGTCTGATACATCTGCAGCAAAGGCAATTCAAGATACAACTTCATGGGATCAGCGAAGAATCCTCGACAATCTACCCACTTTCCTCGAGAAATTCGCAGGAAACTCCACAAAGCTCTGGTCCGCGTCCAAGAAGAATGGCTCTCCGCATACCATCATTGTTACTGCCGCTGGCCTGAGGGCCGCTGATATCGCAAGGTACTCACCAATCTCTGTCTCAGGATCTTGTCACTTGTTCTAATAGCCTCCATAGAGTGGTACGAAAGTTCCAAACAAAGGACGCAACTGTTGCCAAGTTGTTCGCGAAACACATCAAGCTACAAGACTCCATCAAATCTCTCAAATCTACGAGAACAGGTATCGCAGTGGGAACCCCGACTCGGCTAAAAGATTTGATRGATGACGGTTTGCTTTCCCTTCAATTGTGCGGGAAGATATACTAATGTTGATACAGGTGCGCTGGCGGTCGACCGGTTAGAGAGGATCGTGATTGATGCTTCACATATCGACTTAAAAAAGCGGGGTATATTGGAGATGAAGGAGACTCAAGTGCCATTGATGCTTTGGCTTGGGCAGAAAGAGTTTAGAGAAAGATACGGTACAAGCAAAGATGGAATACAGCTGCTATTCTTTTAGAATAATAAGTCTTTGCACGATCTTGCCTACCGCCAGCATGTCATTGCCATCGCCCAGTTTACGCAAGATGTCCGGAGCTTTGCTTGATAAAAGGCCTGGCTATTGACTTCGTCTGGAAGAGAATTCAATTCTTCGAAGGTGAGTTACTCCACCGCGCGGTCAAAGTAATAGCTATGATGCGATGTTGATGTAAGTCTTACGCTCTTCTAGATGCGGAGTTCTGGCATGATTCATGTTGACGATGAAAATTTATGTGCTTCACGAACTTCTAAAAGTCAGGGAGGAAGCAGCTGTAGTCCTCAAGCTATGTCTTCAAAGCCAAGAGATGGATTCTCAATTCAGCAGGAGCTATCTCAGTGACTGTCCCAGAACAAGGCCAACACGAAATTTGCAGGCCGTTCCTACAAATTTGCCATTCAAAACTCAATTTCAGCTGCAATAACTACCCTCAGATCGTGACTTCAGTGTATTCCGCGAACATGAGACAGCTTCCCGTTTCCCACCCACTCTTCGCTTCCTCGCACTTCAACCCTCTTGCAGCTACCTCTCAACATTCACTCATTGCACATCACACATCTTCCGAGCGAATTTCAATTGCAACATTCTGTCTCTATAATTTCCCACGATCGCTCAATTCTTCGAACCCGTTGGCAAGTCGACTCTTTTTCTGCAACTCCACTCTCTACTTCTCAACTACAGCCACTCGTTTCCATACAGCTCAAGGCTTGAATAGCTGCGAGGTCGATATCTGCAGTTCTGTACCAGAACTTGGGCCTCAAATTTGGAGGATGAAGGTATTCGGTGTCTTGAGCTCCCTAGTAGTGATCTCCAGCACGGCAGGGCAGGTCGACAGTCCCGCACCCGGTAAGCTCCTAGGGCTCGGAGCATTTGATCAATATTGACTCCTCCATAGGATGTGCTATCAGCTGTTGGGAGAATACGAAGTATATAAGCAAATGCCTCGAAGACGTTGCTTGCCTCTGTAGTGAATCGAGCTACCAAAATGTGAGTGACCCTCTCCATGTCAAGATTGCAATCCTTCTCCTCATCRATCTTCGCCTGTCCGCTCCGAGCATCAAACTGACTGCCTCTCGCAGTCTGTCTACCAGTGTATGTATTCCCAGTGTGATACAGTTCATTTCGGGTCGGCCCTTCACTACACAATATCGCAATGCATCGGAACGGATAGCCAACTGATCCTCGGCATACCTCCCGTTCCAAATCATGAGGAACTTCGCCGGAGAGAAGAGGAGTATCTTGCAGGAGCAAAGATATTCGATTCCGAAGGAGGATCGGCCGTGCCGTTTCCGATAGAGAGTGCTCAATTTCGCACAGAAAGCGTACTATTCCCTCTCCAGAGTGTTGGTGGTCCGTTCTCTCCAAATCCCACCGCATCACCATTGCCCTACTTTCCTCTCAACATGGTTACTTCACCCGCAAACGCCCCCGCAAAAGCCACTGAGCCAGCTTTTGCTGCTATTGTTGCCTCGACCACAGCAAAAGCACGGCTTTTTACGGGCTCCTCGCCTTACCGTGGACCAGAAAGTTCTCTTTTCCTTCTAACTGCATTGGCCACGTTATACTCTACCCTCTGACGTTGCAACGACCTCACCGACGCTCGTCTTCTCTGCAGACATATTTGAGCAAAACCTACCTGACGGTATTTTGGAGCCAGGTTTGGGCCGGAATGRCCTGGAGMAAAGCCGGCTAACATTGTTCCCTGGCTGGGCAAGTTGGACTAAGAACTTGGCTGTGACTATYGGTGCTTTTGTATTTCATTTTGTTCTCATTGCGTCTCCTGAGACCTTGTGAAGTAGGATTGAGCTTCACTGGTATGTCTGCAGGATGCTTTTTGGAACTTTGGCAGCTTTTGGAAGCTGAAGCTCATGTAGAAGGAGTATTGAATTAAATTAGTGTAAAGTAACCTTTAATAATAACGGATTAGATCTTGGTGCAGCTTTAGGTCTTGTGAGCACCTAATTAATTTCTTGTTTGAACAGAATGTAAATGATTCTGTTCAAGAAGTATTCGTATGTGAAGTTATGTGCCTGGGTACCTCGATTGAGTCAGGGCCTGGTGATTGGCCCCACATTTCAATATCCCCACAAAAATATTTTGCCCGGAAAATGAAATCGTCCAGAACCCCTCCTCTCATCAACAGCCCAAATCATCACAAGAAAATTATGGGCTCCTCAAAGAAAGCCACCGATGCCACACGCGCCGAGCGAAAGGCCAAGAAGCGCAAGCTCGAAGACGCAATTCCCGACCTCCCAGGCGACGGCGACGAAGCCGCGGAAGAAAAKCTAGAGAAATCGCCGAAGAAGCGGAAGCGGGATGAAGATGCMTCAGAAGAGAACGCCGTGAAGAAGGAGAAGAAAGAAAAAAAGCCTAAGAAAGAGAAAGACGGCATGCAAGAGGACAAGGAGGCAAGACGAGCGGCGAAGAAAGCGCGAAAGGCGGAAAAGGCTTTGAAAGCAGAGGAAGAAGCCAAAGAACTCGCGGTCCAAGAACCCGCGCCTGCGGAAGAAGCGCTGAAGAAGTCGAAGAAAGAGCGAAAAGCGCTGCGGAAAGCGAAAGAGGCTGCTGCTAATGCTGGTGCTGAGAAGATCAAGGACTCCACTTCGACTTCGGACGTGAAACTGGAAACGAATGACGATGCGGCAGAGAGCAAAAAGTCGAAGAAGAATAATCGCAATCGGGCTGAGAAACGTAAGCGGGAGGCTTCTACTGCTGCGAAAGAGGATACGGACCCGAAGACTGCTGCGAGGTTTATTTGTTTCATTGGTAAAGACATCTACAAGTGCCTTCAAACTTCCAAACTGTTRACACTTGGACAGGCAATCTCCCCTTTACAGCTACGAAGGAGGCACTACAGAAACATTTCGCGTCCGTCAAGCCCAAGGCCATCCGTTTGAGCACGAAGAAAGAGAAGCCGTCCGAGTGTAAGGGCTTYGGGTTCGTGGAGTTTGAGGGGTATGATCACATGAAGACGTGTCTGAAGTTGTTCCATCATTCCATGTTTGATGATGGGCAGTCTCCGCCGAGGAAGATTAATGTTGAGCTCACGTAAGCGTTTCATTCCTATTTATTTCACTAGGGCAGAGGTTAATAGATGGCATAGTGCTGGCGGCGGAGGCAATACTCGGGAGAGACGGCAGAAGATAGAAGGCAAGAACAAGAAATTGGACGAGGAGCGCTTCCGGAGAATACAGGAAGAGGAGAATGCTAAGTTCGAGAAGAAGAAAGAGGCGGGCGCTATCGATGAGAGTGCAATTCATCCGAGTCGGAGAGCCAGAGTACAAGGCTGAGTTAAAGTGCATTATACCCTATTTCTTATTTGTTGCWTGCAAAAGTCTGGAGTATTGGATAGATGGTCCAGTGTAGCATAGAATCAAAGTATATTTATGAAGAGCCAAAATGTACTGTACGCCTATTGAAAAATGAAATGCTATGCAGACTGAAGGTCGTTCATCATTACTCCACCGTGCATTATCTACAGGAAATGGGGATATCTCCTAGACGCATCTCTGGCAACCGACAAGATGGCCAAGAACTGCATCGAAATATGTTTGGATAGAAGAGAATATGCTGGCGAGGTTCTCTGGATATTCCCACTCTTTGGACGTAAGAGCTTGTGCTCCCATCTCTAAACCGTAAAGAGAAATGATAGTTGCTGATGCAATTCAGCTATCCATGGACCTAATCCTCCTATCCGACCGGGCCCCACGCGCAATGGTATCTTCTCACAAAATGGTGCACTTTCCTCCCTTCTTCTGCGGCTTTACTGCTGGTCTCGGGCTAAGGACAGCTCTGAAAATTGAGATTAGTACTGGCSCTGATAGCAGTCAATTATTAGGGACTTACCGGATAGCCTCATCAAACACGCTCTTCAAATTTCTCTGGGTCAAAGCTGAACACTCCAAGTATTTATGGGCTCTAATCTCCTTTGCTACGATCAAGGCCTGATCGTATGACACTGGCTCCATGCGCTTCTGCTTCAGACTTTCCAATGTTGCGGGGTCTTCTCTCAAATCCAACTTGGTCCCGACAAGAATTATGGGGACCGACGGGGCATGATGGTCGATTTCGGGGAACCACTGTGGGATGTCAATATTTGGATCTTTGTTGTGTCAAAAGAGGGGGCATACTTTAGCGCGAACGTTATCGAATGAAGGCGGGCTAACAATGGAGAAGCAGATGAGGAAGACATCGGTCTGGGGATATGATAGTGGTCGCAGTCGATCATAATCCTCTTGTCCTGCAGTATCCCATAGTCCCAAGCTGATGGGCTTTCCATCTACCATCACACTGGCTGAATAATTATCGAAACTATAACCCGTCAGCTCTGATGCATGACTTGGTCCATATTGACCAGCGCTTACACTGTAGGGATGTATTCTCCGGGAAAGGCATTCGTTGTGTAGGATATAAGAAGGCAAGTCTTGAGGAACGTTAGCTATCTTGAGCACCTTGGCAATATTCGTAGATCTGTATATACCTTGCCAACAGCACCATCACCGGTAACGACGCACTAGAAGAGGATGCAAGTCAGCCGGAGTGTCTATGCATGCAATGCCGGGAGCGGCAGGTCTAACCTTGAGCGATTGGGTTCCTGGAGCCGCCATGTTTACTGAGGGAACAGGTTGCTGGTGGGAAGCGGTGTATATGAGGTTGAGGGATCTCTCAGATGTTTGCTGGAGTCTGGAAGAGGCGACAGGTCTGCATAAAGGTTAGATCTTCTTGACACATCGGAAGCTCGCGCTCCCGCCGCTTTGGTGGGCGGGAGGTGAGGCAAGGCTGTTGTGTCCGTACCTGGAAGAGCTTGTAGGACCAAGTGGGCGTGGGCGATGCAATGATCAGAGACTGCGACGAGTTTCGGGGATGGAGGCGGGGACGACGCGCTTTCGATTTTCGATGGGATTCGAGCAGCGTGGATGGATTCGTCTACGGTGCAGCAGCAAACGGGCTTGATATGAACATGGACCTGCAGATGGGGAGACGCAGACGCTGGAGAGAGCGACAGGGAGGGTGATAAGATCGCTTGTTAGTCTTACGCAACAGAACAGAACAGGCCAGGCAGGCAGGCAGGCAGGCAGGCAGTTCTGTGCGGGTGGAGGGTGGAGGGTGGAGAGGGAGGTGGGCTGTATGGAAGACAATTCGATGCCGCCCGTCCAGTACGAACGAGGATGGTGCGTGCGTGAGTAAGGCGAGGACGTGTGAGGTRAGTGAGGTGAGTGCGYGAGCCGGAGCCKGAGCCTGAGCACGCTCTGCGAGTYGAYACTTGATGCAGATCTGTAACAGCARGCTTGTATGGAACACCCGAGGAAGCTTGGGAAGGCAGAAGGCTGGCAGCACACAGGGGGTCCGAGTCGTCCGAGTGGAGCGAAGGGCCAGGAAAGGGGGAAGGGCGAAGGGGGGAGGGGGGAGGGGGCCAGCTTTTCCAATTAGACGCTGCACACGGAGGGTCTGTCGATAGCGGCCGCTGCGACTCTCTCTCGCTGCACACGCTGCTGTTCTCTCTCCAAACGACGACCGTTGGGCGGATCTTCCTCGCGGCTTGGGACACCGGGGACTGGGCGAGCTACCGGGCCTGATTCGTGCAGTGTTCGTCCGTTTGGCGCATCCAGGGGACAAATCAACGCGGCTGGATCGCTGGGCTGGATCGGATTGGATCGCTGTTGGAGTTGCAGTGCACAGTGCGCCCGCGCCCAAAACGAGAAGCCGACTMTCTACTCAAGGAGGCACGGGAGAGTGAAAGAGGAAACGGGAGAGAGGGCGAGGGCGAGGGCGATTATTCTTCTGTTGATATTCGAGGCGCGAGGTGCGGTGTAGACTCGATCCCTTCCACCCATCTCCCAGCCGCTTCTTTTGCTGGTAATTAGGGACGGTAAGGCAAGGCAAGGACGGTGGCCCGAGCAGCATGTACAAGATCCAAACAGCATCAAACCGCACATATGTCTAGATCCGTTCTACAYTGATCTCACGATCRTCCCCTGGTTTTGCTTCCTCAATCCCAACACGTTTTCTTCACATCATTTCTCCTCTTGATGCTAATAATACAAGGCTGCCATAGGGCGTGCAGCTGGTGATGGCTTGTGCGGGTGCGGGCGCGTTTCAATTTGTTTCGTTTTTTCCGTTGGCCTGCAGCGAGACGTGTATCCACTTCCGTCGTAGCTGCAGATGGCGAAGAAGATGGTGCGCTGCTGTGCTCCGTTCCACATGGCACTCACTTCACCCGGCCTGRTGGCATCCGGTATTCCTRTTCTCATATGAGCTGCTCAGTGCCTCATATGAGAGACCTTGCTATCGAGCGTCCAAGTGGCAGTCGATACTGTTCATTCGAAGTATCTTGATATTTAACATGCCTTTGTTTCTTCGTTCTAGACTTCATGTTCGTCTCCCGCCTGATCATCCTACCTACCTTCCATATATACCTCCTTTCTCCACAAGTCAGCACTTGCTGATGCCGTAGGATTCGTTGCTTCGAATTCGACCCGGCTTGGAATGTTTCTCTTTCTTACGCGTCTTTATCCTGAGCACCCTTCTTCGCGAGAATCCAGAGGAATTTCACGAATTTTCCCGGCTCTTCCTCCTGTTCCACAACTTCCGCTTCGAGAARGTTGAACCCGACTCGTGTCACCTAGTGCTCAAAATGTTCGAATCAGTCTTTATTTTTAAGAGCATGTCAAGAATTTATGTTCTGAAATGGGCACTTGTGCAATCATGCAATTTTATTGAATCGACTCACCATCTCGCGATTTGCCTCTGCGTCGAAGCCACTCCAATACATGGGAGCACCGAGCCCTGTAGAAGGACRGAGTCAGCATTGTTTTTGTTTGAGGCATTCACAGTAAGAGATTTGTGCCTGGCACGATAGGAGACAGCCCAACTCACAATTATCGTTTACTGACCCAACAATAGCCCCCGTCCCCAAGTTCACAAGCAAATAGCCCCCTTCACTCAACCACCCATACAACTTCTTCAGCATACCCTCCTGCTCCTCCCTCGGCAGATGGATAACCGAATAAAACGCAACCACCGCCTCAAAAGTCCCCACCTCAAACTCAAGACCCATCATGTCTCCCTTTACAAAAGTCGCCGCAGGCACATTCTGTTTCGCTAGCTCGAGCTGTGCGGCGGAGATGTCGTTTGCGGTCACCTTGAAGTCATGTTCCGAGAGGGTCTTGGTACAGGGAATGCCGGCACCGCAGCCGAGTTCCAGGACGGAGGAGTTCTTGGAGAGGAGGGGAAGGAGCTTGTTGAGGTAGAAGTCGCGCGGGGAGGGGGCGGAGGTCGTCCAGTCCAGGTAGCGAGCTGCCATGGTGTCGTAGCCTTGCTCGACAAGCTGCTTGAAGGATGGAGCGCCGGGTCCTTTCAGGTCTTGAGCGGGTTCTGAGCTGGCCATATCTGACATTGGCGAGAGTTGGAAAGCTGAAAATTAAGCCGTAAGTGCTGTGATCAAAATTCTTTTAGATACTGATGAAAAAGTGTCYCYAGAGGCYATGTAATGATTCTTATGTACTTATGTATTTCATCCCCTACCCTCCCAAATCCATGAGTCACGCGGCCAGTGACGTTCGRCGAGCTGCCATAACCATCCTTTGGGCCGACATCTTCTCACTTTAGCGACTCGGAATTGAAAACTTTTACATATTAGATTGTCTCATCGTGTAGASTCGCCTGCCTTTCTTGGATTCTGCAAAGGTATCATGCATTCATTGCCTTGTTAAATAACAATTTATACCATCTAGCTCCTATTAACCGATTTCATATCCCAAATAATTTATAATATGTACAAATCAACCGYAATTTCATACATTCGCTCATTCGCAGATTTGCAGTCATTCATCATCGTCATATCTTGCATACCTGTAGCGTCGTCTCTGATTCTGATTGGGATATAGATCCGCTTCATCTTCTAGTCTCTGATTGACTTTCAATCCCATCTTTGGCTCGGCTTCATCTATGCACATTCCACATCAGCACTAACATTTTCAAAGGAATATCGAGGCTCTGCGTTTGTCTTACCTTCCTCTGCACCATCATTCCACGAATGGACAGAGCAAGTTCCTGTGTTCATCCCGTAACCACTCCAAGCTGAAGCTATGGATTTGTTAGTGTTTCATCACTTTGACAGGCTTTGCAATACAGTTTGAAGTACTTACCGACGATCATGGGAGCATTAGGATGCCAGGATGCATCTCTCACGCAAGTTCTCCARCGGACTTGAGAGTTGTCTTCCATACCATCCCAAGCCAAAGAATGGAATTCACTACGGATGGAGCTCTCGTTCTTGGTTGCGCCTTGGACATCTACGGTACCAGCAAGTGTAGCATCCATATTCCAGATGTACACCTTCCCGTCCTCGCTTCCAGAATATACGTATCTTGAATTGGTGCTGTCAGGAGGAGAGAAGTGGCATCTGATCAAAGTTCTAAGGATACGGTGGCCTCTAAAAGTAACAAGAGAGTTGTCGTTGACATCTCTGTACCAATCGTTCTCGTCATACGTGCCCCATCGATAGTCGAATCGAGGTTCAAAATTGCGTCTTGTGGGTTTCAGATTGCTGTAGTCACTAGGGGACATGACCATTCGGAGATCCCAAAGCTTCATGCTCTGCTCCTTGCCGTTACTCAAAATATAACCTAAATCAATTTTAGCACGTTTCCCTTCCCTAATGAGCTTTCGCGAAGCTTACGGCCGTCTCCTTTACTGTCGATATACGTTAACCCTTCGATGTGGCCAATGAAAGCTCCAGCTGCGCGGCTATCTCCCATACTCCGAGTATCCCAAACTTTCAGGGTGGTGTCGTCGGATCCGGAATAAAGAATATGAGGAGAAGACTTATCAGCAAAGCATACGGCATTTACGTCTTCATCATGCCCAGCGATTTTGTGAGTAGTGCGACGTGACTCGATGTCGTACACTACGATTTGACCACCAGAAGCTCCAGCTACCAACTCTCGACCATCGCCAGAGAAGCGAATGGACCAGATACCAAAAGAACCTCCAAATCGGGTATGAAATGCGTCCGTGTGTCTTCCTGTCTCTGCCAGATCTAATGAATATGGATCACCGAGGTCATTAGGATCTGTAGGTGCCAGGCAAACAGTACTCCGGATGGATGTGTAGGCGAGGTATTTGTTGTCAGGACTTAATGAAGCATCGGTGAGGGTCCACTGGCCGTATGGATATTCCACAGTCTTGTAGTACCGCCACTTGTATGGGTTTGAGGTATCATACATCCGGACTCTGTAATCTTTGTTGACGGAAAAGAAGAAGTTCCCATCGTCCGAGAACTGACCTGAATATACAGGCTGGTTATAGTAGATAACCATATCTGGACTCGAAGCAGGTATCATACCCTAAGAGTCCATCAGCATCGTTCTTTTTAAGGTTTGGAGCGCTCAATCCTTACCTGTGCCATTAGCCTCTGGTTAAGCCTCTGGTTAGCATGACTTTCAGTTGCCWGCTCTCTGTCCAGAATACGTCTTGCAAGCTTCTTCTTCTTCTCGATTGTGCCCACTTCTYCCATGTCAATAGTTTCCTCTGCATTCGATCCGAATATTCCAGAGTTCATGAGCTCCCTCCCCTCATCACTCGGTACTTTGGGGAAACGATTGGGGTCTGGCGGTGGTCTCCTTCTCCTGCGCCTAAACGTCGGACCATATTCCGAGCCTTCCTCCTCAATTTCAAGATCGTCGTCTTCCTGGGAGAAGCGGAATAGTCGTCCCAGCTCCGAGGTTGCCAGCAACCGGATGACTTGTCTTCGCTGTCGAGCGGCTGCGGTTCGAAATATAAGCAAGACCGTCAGGAAGAATGTTAAAATGTAGGGCGGCTCACTGCGTTCGGCTTGGGACCGTGGGATATCCTGATCGTCTTCCTCGATTTCGACTTCTATGTGATGTCCGACTTGAGGTAGAACATTTAGCTTCGGCGGCGGCCGTAAAGTAGTTGAGGAATTTGAAATATACCTTCATTCCCATTTTCGTCCTCATCTTCTTCCACATGCCCACTGAGAATTGCTTCCAGGTAATCGGGGTCGTTGATGTCGTCACTTTCATCGTCGTTGGATGTAGGTTCGTAATCCATATCCTCACTCTCACTAGGATCAGCCGGCGTTTGTCTATCGACCGGCCGCGAGCTGGATGGAGCGCCCAAAATATCCTGCAAAGATCGGCCATTGGAACCAGAGCCGGATCCAGCCATGATGAGATCTAATTCGGATAGAAGAAATTTGCACCCGACGGGAAAGGGAGATGTAACTTCTTGAGAATTCAGAGGAGGCAGAGGTAGAGATGGAGGTGTAGGAAAATGCATTACTGTACTTGTACGCTCCCCGCGCTCGATAAGCGATCGACGTTCGGAGTTGCGGCGACGGCTTTAACGACCCTCTCGGCGTTTGAGCTTAGATCCTACGGCTCCAGGGGTGCTGTGAACTGCTGTGGCAAGACAGCAGGTCAATTGAACCAAAAAGAAAAGCATACGATTCTCCAAGTTTACTTCGTCACAGGCCTAATCATTCCAAGAGRCCAGGGTAGTAAACCGGGTGGCTTTGATAAAGACTGCCATAGAAAATCCCCCCTGCTGTCAGCGTCTGTGCTTTGGACTTACTTGGCCTGTGACRAAGTATGTGCTCACCAGTCATAGACATAGGAGTGGCGGCGCTACAATATCGTCGAGATAAACCTCCCCTTCTGACATGGGACTTCGATCTCGTGCTCCCAGCTTTCTCTTAGCACCCTGGGGCTCTTCAGCAAAGCTCTCCGCATGCTCTGGGAACGTCGTGCTGTGAGGCCTATGCGCCAAATAGGTTCTTTATAGTTTCTGAACGTATGGCTTTCTCGAGCCTTTTCGTAGGCTAAATTCTCTGTCGTTCCACATGAGGGGTGATTCTTTGAGAAACGTACATAACAACTACAGTCTGCGCCAGACTCTTCGGTACAAGTGTTGCGTCCCGGTCGACGTCCCTGCATGTTATAGCAGGTAGGTAAAACAACATATGGAGTTCARCGTTCAGTTCGTAGAGGAGCACCTGACGCTTGAGAGTGGGAGCCCAAAATTTGACTAATATGCCCGTGCCCGTATCCCAAGGCGAGATCCAGCGCTTGCTAGATCTCTCCGAAAGTATTCCGACTGGAGGCCCCAATAGAAAGACTTTTTCGATCCAATACCAGTAGACCCAAGTTTTGTATTTTCCAGTCCGTAATGCACAATAAGGCTTTAAAATCGCTGCAGAGTCGGTCCAATATAATACATCCATAGCCTATAAGCTCGAAGACGCCCTGTCGTAGCGAGGAACACAGGTCTAGATCTGCTCTCCTGATCACAACCTGCGCCTGATCGCGTAACTCAATTACATCCACGAATGACCCCCAGAACTATGCGCCTCCGACCAGGATATTGTTCACCGGRATGTGGACTGGGATATGATCAGCGACTTGATTCTCGGTACAGCAGGCCTAAAGGAGCACGCCAATGTGCAACGGGGCCTTACTGAGCTTGATGATGAAGCCAATTGTTCCCATGACAAGGAATCCAATTCCCACAGCCTGGCTAATCTTCACAAATTCTCGGCGGTCGGCTAGAAAGAGGATGAAGTTAGCCATAATCCACGAAGATTGACGTCGCGTGCCCTTTTATATCTTCATGCGCAAGTGTTCTGGGAGAGGTAAAAAAAGCATTTCTGCTYGAAACAAAAGCTAGGAAAGACGCATACGCTTCGTGCAGCGGTTGATGAATTGTCTGCCGTCGGCGACGAAGTCCTTGGGGACGTCCAGGAACTCTTGGATTTGGTCGGCCATGACTACGATCGAGGTATCTGGGAGCTCGGAAGGAGAAGGAGGATGGAGTTGTCTTGTGGTCGGGCTGCGTCAAAGTGTTGAGAACACAGATATGGTTTGGGCAGGCAGGCGGCGAAAAGGAGTGTGACGGCGAGGTGGTGAAGTGGTGAAGTGGTCTTAAAGAAGAAAAGGCTGCTCGAAAGGCGAAATGCAGCCTGGTCGATGTGGCCTTTCCCGTCCTCTCCCGTCCTCGCCCGTCCAAAATTCACGGGGCGGGCGCTATGCCTGTTGTAGACGTACAGTAGCCCCATCGAACCCTAATGAGGCTTCAAACCCTGGCCTRGCCTTGAGCTCTCCCTCTTCCCCCCGTTTTGATTCATTCACAACATCGCCATCGCCATCGCCATCCTCGACTTATCGGCACACAGCAGCTCGTGCGTCGAGCTATCACRAGCGTTGGGATTTTGCTTTCCTTGCCCCTACCCCTGCTGCAGCAATCATTCCACGTCGACATCCCCATCCCTCCTCTCTGACATTCACAGTTGACGGGTTTTGCGACGAGGCTCCGCGAGGATTTGGTGGAACGGGCGTGGAAAAGGAAAGGTTGCGCGCTCRTGAACGTGAAGAAAGAAGGAGGATTCGGTCTTCTTTACCAGTCGCAGGCAGATCTATTGTACTTCCATCTTCTTGGTGGATTGGATTCACTATCTCTTGCAAGAGAGGCATACTAGAAGCATCGAGCACGGCGGGCCTGTTACCCCCAAGATCAAGATTGCAAGCACAGAGCTTCGTCTTCACATCTCCCATTGTGTCTGCATCTGCCACAGAAGGCTGTCAGACTTCAGACTTCAGACTTTACACTTTCAGCTCAGTTCATGAAGCAGTGTTTCACTGGTTTCATCTGTACGTATCTTGTATTCTATCCTATGTATCTTGGGTCCAAACTGCGTCGGCACGCATGGGCGCAATCGGGYRCCGCCGTCAATGTGGGTTTTCACGCGCTGATCTTGTTCTCTTTATCTTACAGAAACCACATATTGTTGCATGAGCTCAATTCAAGGTGTATTAAAGCAATAGATCTCTTCAACACAGGCAAAGTCCAACTGCAAACGACTCGTGTCATCAACAGGGAAGATGGCCGACGACGAATTCGACATTGATATCTACGGGGATGCCAACATTGAACAAGATGGCCCATTCAAAAAGGATGAAGAAGGTGACGTGAAGATCGACGGCTTAGAGGCTTCCAATGGCCATGCCGAAGAAGTGAATGGAGAAGTAAAGCATGAGGAGGAGCAAGATGATGGATATGTCAACATCAAAGTTGCGCCCGACAAAGACAGCAAGATGAACGAGCAGCAGAAGATCAAGAGTACAGACGAGTCAGGAGCAGGCGCCCTTACTATCCCCAAGCAGGCTCCCCAGCAACAAGGTGTAAAGCGCAAGGAAGGCTCTGACGACCGGCCCATAGATCCAGGAGCGACAACAGCGTTACTGATCTCAGAATTGCACTGGTGGAACACCGATGATGATATCAGAGGTTGGATCAATCAAGCTCAAGTCGAGGACGAACTGAAAGACATCACCTTCTCCGAGCACAAAGTAAATGGCAAAAGCAAAGGGTTCGGCGTATTGATACACCTTATAAATAGCACACTTGCTAACATCACACAGCCAAGCTTACGTCGAATTCACCTCTCAACAAGCAGCCACCGCTGCAAAGCACAAAATTGATGCCTTTGGAGAAGGACAGCAATATGCAAAGAAGCACACCGTAGTCTACTCGAACCCCAACAATAACCTATTCCGAACACTGCCGAAGGATGCCCCAATGCGCGCTAGTAAGGACAGYCAAGCAAATCGGGCTCCTTCCGGAGGATATAACAACGACAGAGGCAACCAGAATGGCAATTTTGGGGGCAACTTCCGAGGACGAACTCCTGGTTACAACTCTCGAGGCGGGGGCATGAACAACATGAATGGAAACAACTTCAATCGCAATTTCTCGGGTCCGACTATGAACAATATGGGGGGTGGTTTCAATTCGCAAATGGGAGGCTTTCAAGGAAACCCGATGGGTAACCAGTTTGGAGGCTTTAACAATCGCGGTGGCATAATGGGAGGTGGCATGCGCGGAGGCCCCAATGGTATGAGAGGTGGCAGAGGTGGTATGGGCAATGGTATGATGGGAGGGATGCCAATGGGTGGTATGCCAATGGGTGGTATGCCTGGAGGGATTGGAGGGATGCCAATGAACATGGGTCAGATGGGCGGGGGTATGCCTGGTAAGAACTYGTCTCCCTATAAAGCCATGTTTTTTTCAGAGACTCGTGGCTGGTCAAAGRCTCAAATCGTTGTGTTTCTCTACCTATATAAAGTATCACCGCTGACCAAACATGACACAGGTGGAGGTGGTTTCAATGGCATGCAACCGCACTTCAACCCAGCATTCTTCCCTCAGAACCAGGCTGCAGGAGGTGATTGGCAAAATCCCCACGGAGCCAAGCGCCCACGACCTGAGTGAAGCTTTGAATTGCAGTCTTATATTTTCTCACTACGATGGTTTACTACCCTCGCCGTGGACCCACAAATTCGGCACTCAAATCGCACAGTTTCAGTGTCTCGCTGCGCCCGAGACATTTTAATGTCCAGCGCGAGCTACCTCAATAAATACCACATGTAATTTCTCAAATGTTGGAGATCTTCAGGCATTGGGTGGGTTGAACTGGGCGTTRGGTTGCTAACGTGGAATTATGGTGGTGAGAACTATTAATTCTCCGTTATGTATAATAGATGGCGATGAGGCCTACAAAGATGTATCGATCTTTCTGAATACTGGTTTTTGAATGTCTCCTTCCTTCTGTATTCCCAAAATTTCTTATTCCTTTTTTCACAGAATTGGAAGCAGAACGAAGGAAAGCGCAATACAGAGAAACGCACTTGCCGGATCTACCAGGTTTCGAGCTACCTGAAGGCTTCTCCGCCGAGGCCCTTTTCTTCTAGCAAATCAATTACGATATCGACATCGACATCGATTCAATTTTGGGTATACTTTGTTCAGCAGGCGCCTATATCTCTCRAATAAGGGAATCATCAAGCTTTAGCACTCTTAGATGAGCGCGCCTATCGGCCACAATGGCCTCGACCGATGACCCAAACGCCAACATCTCGATCAAGCCGTGGACGCATGTGCAATTCCTCAATGGCGCCTTTTTCCCAATGCTTGCCCTCGCTGTTGTCCTATTGGTTCTCTGTGCCTTGCTCGCAGGACTCACATTGGCAATCTGCGGGCTTGATCAGACTTGGTTACACTTGAGGAGCGTTGCTGGAACAACGGAAGAAAGGTATGTTGCCGTATTGTCCCACCCTGGGTCGGAGATTTTAATCTCTAACGGACTCACAGAAAGAAGGCTAGAGTAGTGAGCAAGTTGAAGCAGTACGAAACTTGGATGCTCTGTAAGATATTCTTCGTCGCCTATATCTTCGTACTCACAAACATAGGCTCTCTAATTATATGCTCCGTCGGATGCGGCCAAGCCCTCCCTTTCGTCATTCAATGCCTTTGGGCCAGCCACGACCTTTGGGTACCCATGCTCATATCTACTCTGGCGATCGGTCTCTTTGCAGAAATTCTTCCCCAGTATATCATACCCCGCCATGCAATTTGGTGGGGTTATTACTGCTGTCCACTAATAGGAGCCTGTATGTTGCTTTCAGGGCTTGTCAGCTATCCTCTTGCCTTGCTTCTAGACTTTATCTATCGCCGACCCAAACAGAGATACGAAATCCTGACGAGCGACCAATTGGCTCTCCTCATAAAATCCCACGAGAGATCGGAAAATCACGGGGGCAGGCTTGGCCGAGATGCCGCCCGTGTAATGTTAGGTGCATTGGACCTCGATGGACGCCGAATCGATCGCGTTAGCTCCTACATCCCAGAAAAATCTTCTRGTGACGAGGAAGATATCGAAAAGGCCGTACATCCCATCGTTCACGGGATGGTCGTGCAGTATGTCAAGCCTTTAATCATTTTTCTCCGTAGTGCTGACTGCGTTCTCTAGGTGGCACGCTGTCAAAACCATTGGCATCAACGATCTAATCGATTCTAATTTTGTGGATAAAATACGGAGTTGGTCCTACAGTAGAATTCCCGTCGTTGCAAAGGGTGGACCAAATGTTGTGGGATCCGAGATCTGGGATGGTATCAAGATTTATGGGTTTCTTCACACCAAGGTATGCTTGATTCCCATGTCGGTTCTCAGTTTCATATCGGGGTCAGACCATGTTTATATCCCTTTTGTTTCAACCTCAAATACCTCGTGAGGTTCCCTTCRAGATACCTTRATAGTTTGGCGACCTTTCAGGTTTATATAGGGGGCTTGAGCTCGACCTCTTGCTAACGAATACGTTTCAGAATCTCCTAGGCCTCGACATAGTAGCCAAACACGAGGATGGTACAGAGTTACGTGTCAAAGATCTCCCACTATACCCGCTACCCATCGTAAGGGAGAACTTGTCAGTGTATGAGCTCTTGGAAATGTTCCAGGTTGGAATGTCAAGGTACGCTAGAACACATAATCATCCATCACAGCTCCTAACAATCTCAGGATTGCCGTTGTTATTCCGTACGGTCCGGAAGCTAGTTGCCATCCTATATCTCCTCATTATCGCGACAGGGCCTCGAAAGACGGTGATGATCCCACGATGGAGTTCCTCGAAGCCGCAAAGGCGAACATAGAGAGGCACGGCCATAAACTCGGTGGTATCAAGTGTCCCGAGCCTATTGGTATTATAACTTTTGAGGTAAGCCATAAGAATACACTCATCCCATTAGGGAAGCAGGCTATTCTAGTGGTTGATTAGAGAACTCTAGATCTAGCTCGTCTGCTTGATTCTTACGACGTAGATAATCCCACACGCTAATTTATCCTTGCTTTTAGGACGTCATTGATACCATKCTGCAGAAAACCAGTCGAGACGAGAAAGACTACTTCAACCGCAATTCGACTTTACCACTAACAAAGACCAAGAAACTCGGAGATTATGCTTTCGGAAAAGCTTCGATTGAAGAGGCTAGTGTAGCAATACATAAGCAGGCAACGCCGAGTGCCCCCAAAGCTCATTGCAACCGTGATACAAGTATCCCCGCAGACAGGGCTTCCGATTYATTGCAAGATAGTACTATACCAGCAACGGTACGGAGACGTAATATCTCTAGAAATGAAGGAGTTGCTGCTGTGGATGGTGCCGACGACGATCATAGTTCCTATACGCTAAACAGTCAAGGGGGTTTCCACGAAGGACTGAGATCTTCGTTTGAAAATGGGATGGCGTTCTTGCAGTACGATGCGGAGCTCCGTRCCGCTTCACAGCCACGCGTGCCTGAGACTCCCTCTCTGCAAACCAATATTGAAGCTTCYAGCATTTCTTCTCGCAACCCCAACAGCTCAGCAGCCACGTCTGTAGGCATGACGCCGCTATGGAGACATGTTAGTGCCACGCCGAAGGTTCCCAACACCCTTCGCCGCGTTACTCCATTTTCGAGACAGAAAGATTTCAGCCTCGACAAGTCAGGCGACGCAAAATCAGAGAAGGAATCCCTAGTGATGCCAACTTTGCCAGTCATAAAAACCCATGAACTGTCTCAAAACGTGGACCTGTCTTCACATGTGAAGTCTAGCCCAAAGGTTGAAGAGCCTACCGACCTTCGAAGCATCTTAGAAGATGCTCGAGAGAGCCGCTTCGAAAGCATTGGCGATACTGTTTCCCTGARTTCTTGGTATGGYGAGGTCGATGAATCGACGGATCTCAATCCAGGCAGCAGCTCAACCCGTCACAGAAACGGAAGTTCTCAAGGCGAAAGGCTATTTCCAACAAATGGCGAAGAGCTTCGAATCCGATCCCCAACGCCTTACAATGGGTTTCCACCAGAGCTGCTGGACCTCAAAGAGAATCGACTTCCTAACTACGTTTCGAGGACACTTCCACGTGCATTCGACTTCGCAAATGCAGGTAACGAGTCTCGTAATACTCCTGCCAGGGAAAAAAGCTTCCACGATGATAGAGCCTTGCTTCCCAGTCAACGCAGGGCTCTCAATAACAGCAACTTGAACATCGAAGCTGCTCGAAGCTCGAGTCTATGGTTTTAGTGCCTCAAYCCGCCTAGACTGAACTTCTCATTTGASAGCGATTGACGGCCTAATTTAGGATTTGGGGTATAGTAACAGATTGTTTTCCATTCATGAAAGAATGATGGGTTCGCTGGACCCGTCGAATCCTTTGGGGCATCATACGAATGTTAGGAATAGGAAATGGTCACGTACACCGTCGTTTGAATTATTATCTTCTCTTATGGAGCCTTGCAGCTTTTATTCTTGTATTCTATTACTGGTAGTCTGTAAGAGTAGGAGTATCTGCTCCCAACGCTTGCTCAAGGTTTCTTTACCTGCAAGCTCAGAATCAGCTTTTGATACACTCTCGCATCTTTCCAAAACATGTCCCTTATACTGATCTAAAATATTGAGTAATAATTGATTCACGCATGCCTGATCGTTTTCGCCATCATCCGTTCCATTTACAAACTTTTGCCATTTTCTCATGGGAAGAGAGAGTATCCGTAGGGCAACTTGTGTCCGGTAGCACACATCTTCCCTGTCCAAGACATAGTTCCTCAGGAAGCCAGCCTCTTCCAGTGTCTTCTTTTGTTTTTCGGAGAACAGGGGAATTAGAAACTGGTCGATGGAGATTTCGTCCCAAGCATTGTGGTCAAAAATGAACCCGTACTCAGTAAGCAAGAAGTCATTGCTATGCGTGCCATAGCTGATATAAATTTCGTCYCCCTTTTTAATGGGGGCACGAGCGCATATCTTGAATCCATCTGAGGTGAAAGACACTTCGCAGCCAAACGAGGAATGGTTGAAGTAATCGGCGAAGGGGTTCAACGCCTGTGAGCTGTGCGTCAGCACTTGATTTCCCCGGGTAGCATTGGGTGTGCTTACCATGCAGTCATCACGAGATGGTTTYTTTTTAGCCTTGGGGTCGACGAAGTAGAAGGTCCGGGTGTTTATAATGAGCCAATTGTAGAGGTATTTCTCATATTCCAGATCAGGGAAAGCTTTTGAGACTGCGGTCCAGTCTGCATATAATTTTCTCTTTTGGTTTTTTAAAAGTTCTTTGGATACTCTTGGGAGGAGGCGTTGTAGTCTCGGGTCCCACAAAAGGGGCATCGACTCTTCGAAGTCTTGCTGGGTTGGGAGGACTGCTTGCCAAGCTGCAAACTTGGCAGTTRTGTCAAGAGAGAGTTCAGCAGCAAGGAGTCCATGAACCGTGATGGCGCCAATGGCCTTGGAAATGGATTTTGGGACAGTGTTGACTGTCCTTAGAGCAGTAACAGGGATTCTTGATAATGTTTCTCCTGTCTTTTGGGGGTATCAGCAATTGTCCAATCAGCGACTGCTGGTCAGGGGTAGCGAGCAGCAGAACGATGCGACTTAAGGAATATATGCAGCTTCTTATCACCCTGCCGATTACATGCTGGATTTCTTTAGGAATGCAGTGAGAAAGTCTCATCTACTGAATGATATTAAAAGTGAGCTCCGAAGGTCCACTGACCCAGSCCAAAGTAAATAAGGCTTGAGAAAGAGGTCCATCTGTCGAGGAACCGCCAAAAAAGCGACGCTTTGAAGAAATATGGTACTCTCTTACCTTGAAATTTTTCTCTGCTATAATACCAAGTCCCCTTCCGGGGAACTTGTGTGCTGCAATGCCATTAATCTCGACACCTTGAGCAATAGCCCAGGAGGTGAAGTCCCGGTGGACATCCATCAATTGGAGAAATTGTAATGAAAGGGATACGAATGAACTAAGACGAAGACAAGGCAGGATTTGCCAGTGTGCAGGCGTCAACCACCGTGAAATTCATGGTTGGAGTGTGTGTGGTGAGATGACATGGAATCCATTGTGGTCTCGACTGAGAATGCGCCGAAAGCGGAACGTTCCGCTTGCATCCATGTCTGGTGTGATTTCAAGATGTACCTGACCTTGGCCTGACCTGGAGAAAACAGAGCAAAACAGAGCGAAACGGAGCAGAACAAAACAAAACAGCACCGCGTTCGATAAGCCTATRAAAATACGGTCATGGCGATGTTCTTGAGACGCTCCGCTTTGAGATTGGGATTTATCCTTCCCAGAGAGTTGCTTGCCACTTGCGCCGYCTCTCTACATTCTCGAAGYTTCAGCGTCCTCAATCGACCCCCCCCGAACTACGAGGGCCATGTCCCTCTCACGAGAGTCGAGAGAGTAGGACTCGCCGTGGGCTCTGCAGTCATGTCYCTGCTCAATCCCCGCCGAGGAGGTAGTCTGGTCCTTCAAAGCCTTCCAATTCTCCGCTGATGGTGTCTACAGACCTKATAGCAGCTTTGGGTGAAGCAACTGCGACTCCATATTTTATTTACCGCCTGCGAGATGCGATRCTATCTTCGCCGACTGGCCGAAGAATACTGCGCGACCGTCCGCGCATCTCCTCCCAAACAATGTCTATGGACTACCTCCGCAGTCTACCCAGCAATACCGTTGGGCGAGCGTATGCGGACTGGCTGGACCGAGAAGGTGTCTCGCCTGATACTCGYGAGGGCGTAAAATATATCGATGATGAAGAGTGTGCATATGTGATGCAGCGGTATCGAGAATGTCACGACTTCTATCATGCTCTGACCGGGCTRCCGGTGATGGTTGAGGGCGAGGTAGCGCTGAAAGCCTTCGAATTTGTCAATACATTACTTCCGATGACAGGACTGAGCATGTTTGCGGTGACAAGGCTCAAGCCTGCGGAAAGGCAGAGATTCTTCACTATCTTTCTGCCATGGGCGATCAGCAATGGGCTGAGGAGTAAAGAGGTGATTAATGTTTATTGGGAGGAGCAGTTGGAGCGGGATATTGATGAACTGAGAAATGAGTTGGGCATCGAGAAACCGGTTGATCTAAGGGACATTAGGAAGAGGGAGAGGGCCAGGAGAAAGGCAGAAAAAGAGGCGAGAGAACGACCGGGCGACAGTCTGGGTATCAATTGAAGAGCTTGTGACAGCTATCATGGCGCAGTAACTAGAAAGACTCTCCATTCCCGGTGCCTTTTGCGTGTTCCATAACGCCTCTCCCCAATGTTCACAAATCAAGTAAATCATCGTCATCATCCCATCCACCCTTTCTCCTGCTGACAACAATCTTCTCCTCTTCTTTCTTCTCCGCGACCGCATTCAGTAACTCCTTCAGTTGTTCTTCTGTAACCTTTGCCCGCAGCTGCCCTGATCTCGCTAGCATTATCAATCTGTTTTCGACATCGACAGCGCGTGATTCTTTGACCATTCGAATTCGGCCAAGACGGTCTGCCGCTTCGGGCTCGAGGATTTGGTTGAGGATCGACTGACGCGCTTCGTCTGGCAGTGATTTTTTTAGAAGGGACGACTTGGGTATGACATGGGGTTCTTACTCTCTTGCTGTCTTGAGTTATGTTAGTCAACTCTTCGGAGGGAGTTCTTGAGAGCCTACTGTCTGTCCTGTCCACCACTGCTACCTTCCCCGCCTCCTCCTCCGCCTTGGGACTTAAGCTGCTCGAGTCGGGCCTTCCTAATCTATTGGAAAGCTCGGTGAGCTTAAAGCTTTGCATGAGAGATGCGGCCATACCTGTGCCAGATCGTCGTCTTCCATGATGATTTCTATGCTGGAAGTTCGAATTGTGAGTTGGCAAGCATGGGAGCCTCACGGTACTGAGGGGCAGCCTTGTCATACTGTAAATCACGTGGTTTGAAGTGGGCTTGATTCACAAGACATAGGTAGTCCAACGAGAAGCAATTAGATGATGGGGATATATGTACCAATAGTATCTTCAGGATACCACGGGGATAGCAAATCTGCTAGGTTTGATTCAAAGATATGCGGTCCACCTACCAACACCACGCTCTTCGAAGCTCWGTTCTAAGACACAGCCCTTTTATGGAAGACAGTTTGTTCCGCACTGCAGCTCAGGAGAATACTTTCCGACAACTAGGCAGGAAATTCAAGATATAGTTATTCAAGTCGGGCAATGATATATCAAAATGGCAAAGAGCAAGTGGTTGAGAAAATGTTCTGTTTCCACGATGTTGGCCGTCATGTCGGAATAGATGCTGGGAAGATTTGACATAACGATCAACGCCACGGGAGAGCCCGTTGGCGTCAGGACCGGTGATTATGTGTGTCGTTAAAGATCCCCGAAATTCGTTGCRTTGATAGAATAGACTTTACTGGGAAATTCTAGTTGACTAGTCCATTATGTGAGGAATCTGATCAAGCAAGACGGAAAGTGTAGATCTGTAATATCACTTGAGGAGCGGTGTTGCCTCTTGAGAGAATATCTAGTGTACATTTTGTTCGCCCTCATGATGCATTTTTCTTGCCGTGCTATGCTTGTTGAATAAGTTGAAATCTCAATATTGGCTTGCGGCGGATTGACAGGCTTTCTGAGGCAAACATTAGCATTTCTTCGTGCCCTCATTCTGAAAAGGTCCCTACCAATTGCTCCAAGTACCAGTTGCAGATCTGCATGTTGCCCTTATTGTCGTCCATGCACTTRGTAAATTGCTTTGCATCAAACTCACAGTTGCCAGCACCCCATGGCTGACCTTGCTGCTGACCTTGAGCAGCGACGGCGCCATTGTCTGCCTGTTGCTCGGCTGGCTGACTCGATCCACCACCAAAGAAACCTCCTATAGCGTGGCCAATCGAAGAGCCGACGGCGACACCTCTAACAGTTTCGTCAATACACATCTCGGAAGAGCAGGATTTGGACTGACTTACGCAGCAGTGCTGGCCATTTGACCAAAAAGACCTGGGCCAGAGGAGCCTTGTTGGGCTTGAGCGGGAGGAGCGGCTTGCTGCGGTGGGTGGGCAGCAGTGGTCGCTGGGCGAGTCTGCTGTGCGGGAGGAGCTGCCGGTCTTTGGGGAGCAACGGTTGGGCGAGAAGGGGCGCGACCACCTCCAGATCTTCCTTGGCGAGGCATGATGAGCTGTTGGTGTGTTGAAGTTAGGATTTAGGAGTAGTTGTAAGGGAGGTGGTTTCTTCGGAAGATTGATGGAAGATGCGAGGCGGATCAACGGTACTAGCGCGGAAGGCGAAGTCATGGGCAAGGGACCTGGATCTGATTGGCCAATAGTGAGTGACTGAATTCTCAGGCCAACGGATTCAAGTCTTCGCAATTATCTTAGAGAGGGTATGTCTTTTTGCAGCTAGCGGAAATCACTTTCATAAGCCTCATTTTTATTGAGGCCCTTTCCTAGAGGCACCGGATCCGTAGAGTCTGTCTTGAATATCTCCCATGAATTGCAAGTTGGAGGCRTCTCCCTCCGTAAACGCCAGAACTATGCAGCAATGCTCTTGAATGATATCCCTTGAGTCATTTGACCACCATCGCCATGCTGCCCTAACTGCCAGACTCACAAACAATTTTATATCATAACTCTTTTGAAATCCCTTTGCTCTTCTTCTTCTTTCCTTTCTCCCCCTTCTCATCCTTAACACTTTTCTCCTTTCGTTTCYTATTCTTCCTGGATCTCTTTTTGGGCTTTGTGACGGAATTCGGTGTATCCGAAGGTACGACTGACTCGCCCCCTTTATCTACCTTGCGCTTCTTCCTTGATTTGCTCTTTTCGGGAACGGGGACCTCTTCGGCGCTCTCTTCAGAGGATTCTGACTCSGACTCGGACGAGTGGTCCTCAGTGGGTGCTGTCTCACCCTCAACTTGTTGTTCAGCCTCCCCTACCATAGCATCAGACTTTCGTTTTGTTGCATTCTTCCTCTCTTCAATCTGTTGATTCAATGCTCCGAGCTTGATCTGCGCTCTCGCCTTCTCTTTGGCTTTCAATTCGGCTCCTCGCAAGGCGTCCTTCTCCGCTGCAGCCTACAGAGTGTCAACTTTGGACTCTAATAAAGAAAAAGGACAAGGTGAGAATGCTCGCACGAACAAATAGAGTATATCCAAGAAATGGGCACTCTTGGGAACTTAAAACATACCAGGTCTGGCTCCAAAAACCTCTTGGTAGCTGCCTTATCTAAAGTCATTGTACGAACAGGTGGTGTCTCCGTCAYCTTAATCTTCTCGAAGTATTGCTTGACTCTRGTGAGCTCGGTGAAGACAGGATGTTCGCGTGCCTTGACCCCATGTAGCCTAAGATATGCTAGAAGGGTTATTAGTAAGTCGACACAGTCCGAAAAGGAGAACGGCACGTACAAAATAGCAGAGACTCAATGGCGTATGCGACGATGGTATAGAGCTTAGCTTTATCGAGAAGGGGCAGTTTCGAGGACGTTTCTGATAGAGCCGTTTCTACGAGCGGATCGAGTGCCTCTTCTARATCATCGATCTCGTCATCTAATTGCTCTATGAGGGAGAGGACTTTGGAGGAGTCCATGGCGTGTGCTGGTGATTGACACTCTCAAAAGTGCGCTACCTTTGTTGAGTGAGACTGACTGGTGGGCGTGAACTTTTTATTGTTTTCTTGATGGCCGGGTAAACCGCGGCAGGTGTTGCCCCTGCWGCAAATGCTGAATGCTGGAGCAGGGATTTGGCATTACAGTACTGTACTGTATGTGCAGGGATCACTGGTGAGCGGAATTTCTCGTTCTACTTTTCAGTCCAACGGCGACCTCGAAATTTGCAACTGTTGACGTCTTGCATTCAGGTCGAAATACACTACTTTGYTGCCCGCCTTCCTCTCTATTCCGCCACAAYTTTGTGTTCCAATCTTTTCTCTACGTCGTCCTTCCACTTCCACTGCCTCGACGCTCGAAATTTCTCTATACAACAAATCCGCCGACCATAGCTGATCCAGCTCTTCTTGTCGCCTCCCTACTCTTCCTTCCGCGCGCTCCCTTCACATCTCACTGCACGACGCCTTCTCGTCTACATGTTTCCATAGGCGGCTCCTAGGCAGTTATTCGTATCCAGCAGAGCGTGCGGCCTAGACTTCCTACCATGAGTCGATTCCAGTAATCGCCGATAGTCATTCAACCTGTCTCTTCCACTTGGGGGCTGTCCGCTGTTGCGGGTGTTTCCTAGAATACCTCGTAACCTACAATGCTGCTCAKATAACATATGTGATGGCCGGGTGGCCAGGAGGTGCTTGTCTTCGTATCCTAGAACTTACTGGTGGCCACGTCGGAAACTCCATGAGCGCGCGCATTGCCTTCTTGGGAATATCCGCGTTGCAGGGGGCGGACGCGAATATCATACACAACCGACAGAGGGGCGAGGCTTTGATGCGCCGCAAGATATACCGTTCTTGGATGGATTCCCTGAGCGCTTGATAAGGGAAGGCCTTCCCAGACGWTTGAAGAGAAGAAATGTGGGGAGAAGCCTATTGGCGGAGGATATTTGGGTTCCAAAGGGTGACATTTGGGGCCAAGCTGCAGAGCGGAGCATCCCGACTGGCGAATCTGCATATGAGGAAGCTGAAGAGCATGACGACGATGACGATACGCAAGCTCCTCTTCTTGAGCCATCTAAAAGCGAGGGCTCGGACCCAAACACCGATCCAGAAACCGCTGTTCTGGATCCTATCGATGAGCCCGTTGAGAAGATCAGCGGCGAACATGCGGAGCTCTCAAACRGTTTGGAGCAGATGAAGGATCCCTTGGTTGACGCTCCTGAAGACCATATCGCTACTATTCTAGCCGAAAAGGATGTGTCTCACGATGAAGCTGTCAAGCCCGATACTGCTCGTGGTCTGATATTAGAAGAGCCAAATCCCAGTCCGATACACATCCTTGGGGCAGGCCGTTTTGGGAAATATGTTGCTCACTCCCTTGCTAGTATTCCCCACGCGCCATCGGTCACCCTGCTACTGCACACACACGGCCTGATGAAGCGCTGGAGGGAAGAGGGCAACGCTATTAAGGTTCTGCGACAAGGGAAGCTTTTTGTCCAGTCTAAAATTCGAGTCGAGTATTCGGGAAATGCGGAGCTCTCTCATCGCGGATCTCAGGGTGCTAGGTTGCTGCAGCAGCATCTCCGAAATCTGGCAGCCGCACCAAACAGTCATGTTATACAAAATTTGATTGTTACTACAGATGGATTCAGCACTATACCTGCTCTTTCAGCAATTCGGAACCGCCTTCGACCTTGGTCCACGATCTGCTTCATGCAAGATGGTATGGGCATCATCGAACAAGTCAACAAGACTATTTTCCCGGATCTTCTCACGAGACCGAACTATGCTCTGGGCAACCTGTCACACAAATTAATGCCAACAGAAAGGGTTTTCACCGTCATAGAGAAGGAAGCCGGTTCCAGCGCTTTTAGTGTGATGCAGCGTGCTTCAAAGTCCAGAGCTGAACATGTAGGCGATTACCAACCACCGCCTTTGATTCGGAGACTGAATGGGTCGTGGGCACCTTTCACGCAATTGATGCGGACGCTGATGAGAACTCCCGAGCTGAAATTGACAACCCTAGCCCGTCCCGATTWTCACATGAAGCAGTTTGAGAAACTTACCGTCAATGCAGTCATTGGTCCATTATCAGTAATGTACGATTGTGCGAACGATCAATTACTGTTCAACCCCAACATTTCTAAAACCATGCGACTCATATTGCGAGAAACATCCCATATTCTGTGCTCTCTTCCAGAGCTCTCCCGTGTTCCGAGGCTTGCCCAAGCCTTCAGCCCTCAGCGGCTGGAGAGCATTGTAGTCTCAACGATCAAGTCGACGCGAGGAAATAACAGTGTGATGCTTCAGCAAATCAAGGATGGCAAGAAGACAGGTATCGAATTCTGCAATGGCTATCTGGTGTCACGGGCAAGGGGATTGGGTATTGCATGCCCTCACAACGAGATGCTTTTGACTTTGGTGAGSGGAAAACAGACGGTTGCAGCACGAAGAAACGAATCATACATACCACTTCGAATTGAAGACTGATAGTGTTGAGCCGAGGGAGTATTATACAGGCGAACTTTGTCTCATGTACAAAACTAGATGAGAGGCAAGAGGAACGGCGTTRGGATGTATACGTGTATGTTGTTRTGTTCATGTTCATAGTTTTACGCCATGTAATCTTCAGAATACCAGTTCAAGTCAAGGCTTGCTAAGAAGTAGTTTCTCTACTGAAGGTGGCACAAAAAAAAGGCTACTCAAATGAGAAAATATGTGTGAAACCCTGGCTGTAAGCGGCCGCAGGCCTCCACTTGATTTTTCTGTGGCGACCCCGCCGTACAGCCTGTCGCCGACCAGCGGAGCCTTCTGTTTTTTGATGACTCCCTCTGACCTTGACCAGCACTTTCAATCGCAAAAGATCTCCAAATGCCTTCTCAATTCCCAACCAAGAAATGCGGTAAGTTGAGCCCTCAATTGAGCTTTGCAGCTTACAGCTTGCTGTTTAAGAATTGACCCTGCCATAGCCTGGGCTGCACTGGCTCTGTCGACCAAAGATCTATATGACTTTTGACACAGCATCCACATTTCACAATTCATGCTTTGGGAGCTTCGTCGCGGTCAGCAGGCAAGAAATATAAAGATGCCGTAAACTGGAAGCAAGCACCACCTATGGGCAAGCATGTTGAGCAATTGATCGTTAGGGAGTGCAAGGCCAGCGAATTTGCAGATTGTGACGTCGTCTTCAGTGGATTGGATGCTGATGTTGCTGGTGATATTGGTACGAACGTTCCTCACAGCCTTAGTGGAATACGTACTCACTCTTTACAGAAATGGAGTTCCTCAAGTCTGAATTGGCCGTCTTTTCCAACGCGAAGAATTACCGCAAAGGCCCTCTTATTCCTCTTATCGTTCCTACTGTCAACCTGCCCCATTTCCATGTCATATCCCACCAAAGGAAACAATACGGTCTGAAGAAGGGGTTCCTAGTATGCAACTCGAATTGTGCAGTTATTGGCATAGTCATACCCTTTGCTGCCATACAAAAGGAGTTTGGAGAAGTAGATCAAGTCAGTGTGGTTACAATGCAGGCCGTTTGGGGCGGGATACCCTGAAGTAAGCAGCATGGACATTTTAGACAACGTGGTTCTATTCATCTCTGGGGAAGAGGACAAATTAGAGACTGAAGCACAGAAGATATTGGGGACGGTCAACAGTAAGGTCACTGGCTTCCAAAACCAGTCTGAATTGAAATCTCAGCAGCCTGCAACAGAGTGCCTGTTCTTGACGGGCACACAGCTTGCGTCTCGCTGAAATTCAAAGACAGGAGCGGCCCAAAACCCTCCGCGAAAGCGGTAAAGAAGGCTCTGAGTAGTTACGTGAGCAAGACACAGAAATTGGGATATTCGTCGGCGCCTGAGCCCCCAATATTGGTGATGGAAGAGCCGGATCGCCCACAGCCACGACGGGACAGGAATATTCAGAATGGGTACGCGGTGAGTGTTGGGCGGGTGAGAGAAGATGAAAGCGGCATCTTTGATCTCAAATTCGTTGCTCTGAGTCATAACAGTGGGTCTCCTGGGGTCCTTCTTTTGGCTTGTGCTAATTCTATTCARCGGTTATTGGAGCTGCAGGGTCGTCGATACTGAACGCTGAAGCTGCTGTATTAAAGGGGTACATCTAAAGAGAGGTAGTATGCGTGAAGATATGAGATAGCATTTGCTCGAGGAGTCTTGTTATAGAGGGTCTGCCGGAGCTTTAAGAAATTAGACAACATATAGATACCTCGTCCTTTCAAGCATGATAAGATTGTCCCATATCATCTAGAGTCTCTAATCACTTATGCTCAGAGGTATTCAGAGAAGGGTATTTGGAGATKTTATCAGTTAGATTTCCTCAAGTTGCATCAAACCTCAGAGCAATAGCTATCCTCGATGCAATCCTGCAATTGAATGTGCGAGGCCATTCACTCTCAACAAAAATTTTCCCCAACCACGATCTGACGTGCAATCACCTCACTTCACCTCTCCAACTCCACCTCTCTCAAGTTYCCCCTCCATATATCTCGTACGCGCCACTACCGTGGGCTCTGGCAAATCAGAACGACCAGCCTCCGGTCCAGTCCCCAGCTAATCATGTCAACGAGAACAACGATGCGGACGCCAGATGGATCCAGTTCTTCGATAACAGGCCGCCTAACAGCCAAGTAATCGTTCTGATTAGGGGCATTGACGGCGCAAGCATCGACGTTGGAAGCTGGCTCTGGTTGAAGGCGAGGTATCCCTCTCTAGACACCACACTAGCATTTTCATGCGCGGAACTGTTCTGCCGCCATCGAGCACCCATCAATCCCAACATCTTCRTCAGGACAGATCCATACGATCGCAGACTATACGGCTTCTTCCCACTCGCGACACTGGTTGACCACCTAACTTATGTCATCCAGGATGTCAAGTCTGGCTGGCTTGTCAGCGAATGGCGACTTGGTCGAATATACAGACAAGCTCTTGGGAACGCATGGGAGATCGGCGACCCAGCAGTTGTTGGTCCCATGCAGATGCAATTTGCTACGCTGAAGACCCAGGGCCGCAGCGGTCTCCCTCGGTGAACTACCTTTAGCCTAATTTTCGCATATATGTAAGTGGCGGAAATCGACGCCCTCGATTTTCACGTGCTTGGCTAACCTGTGATACCGAAAAGTACTTTTGAGGTTACTATGTTTCTGCCTAATGATTTGAAATCTGCAAGATTCACACATCACATGATCACATATTGCTACCTAGCTTTAGCTTTACACTCCAGATTTAGACAACTTGCATTACCTTAGCTACCATTTACAATGTACTTCCTTTAACATAGGTGCATAGAATAGATGAATGATTTTCAAAAAGGATGGCTTGAACATGTGTTCCTACGGTTTTAAATCTGTGCCATCAAAGTCTGCCAATCATGTTCCGCCTCGCTTATCTTTAGCGCGGCCACCGCATACGCTTTCCGSATCATTTTGAAAATTTCCCCCAATTCGCGCCAACACCTTCACATCGACCACGACAGCGTGAAGCCAATTGCGACAACATGAGAGGACCGTGAGTATACAAGCCTCCCCCTTTCTTTATCTTCTTCTCCCTTCCAGCTATCACAGCAAGTTTTCCGCTTCGAAAACGGTTCACTAGAGGGCGAGACCTCGAATTTCCCCCTCCAGGAGCTGGGCCTTTGCCATTGCTTGTGATGGCATAGAATCGTTGCTCTCCTCGCTTGCTTGTCTGTTCAGTTACGCTAGAAACCTCTGCTAACCTCATTGTCGTACAGAAAGAAGCACCAAAAGCGCTTGAGCGCGCCCTCGCACTGGCTTCTGGACAAATTGTCCGGTGCCTATGCTCCTCGTCCTTCCGCCGGTCCCCACAAGCTCCGTGACTGCATGCCTCTCATCGTCTTCATCCGAAACCGCCTCAAGTATGCCCTCAACTCGCGCGAGACCAAGGCCATCGTCATGCAACGCCTGATCAAGGTTGACGGCAAGGTCCGAACCGATGCAACCTACCCAGCAGGCTTCATGGATGTCATCAGCATCGAGAAGACCGGCGAGCACTTCCGTCTCGTCTACGACACCAAGGGCCGCTTCACCGTCCACCGAATCCAGGCCGAGGAGGCAGAATACAAGTTGGGCAAGGTCAAGAGAGTACAATTAGGCAAGGGCGGAATCCCATTCTTGGTCACGCACGATGCAAGAACGTAAGTTCTATCAGACATCATTCAGCCGTTGGTCCAAGCTTTGGTCGATCCACTCGTGCGGTTGATTCGAGCTAGATCAACGGTTGCTATACAAATTCCCCATGAAATGCTGACGAATTTTTCCATGTGTAGTATCCGCTACCCTGACCCAGCAATCAAGGTCAATGACACTGTCAAGATCGATATCGCTACCGGCAAGATCACCGACTTCATCAAGTTCGACACTGGTGTCATTGCCATGGCCACTGGTGGTCGTAACATGGGTCGTGTTGGTGTGATCACCCACCGAGAACGCCACGATGGAGGTTTCAACATCGTCCACATCAAGGATGCGATTGACAACTCTTTCGCTACCCGTGAGAACAATGTTTTCGTCATCGGTTCCGAGAAGCCATGGATCTCTCTGCCAAAGGGCAAGGGTGTTAAGCTGACTATTGCGGAGGAGAGAGATCGTAGACGCGCGCATGCCATTGCAGGCCACTAAGCGTCTAATTTTGGGTCAAAAATGGGTTATGGTATGGAGTATTTGGGCTTTGCTATTATGCTCATTTCGGCATAGAAGTCATTATAGCGGCATAGTGAACCAATACTATCAAATGTGAAATCATACCTTCCTAGCCCGAATGTCAAATAATATTTTTCTTTGGAGTTGCGTGCTTTTCATAAGCCCCGTTTGCATTTCTACACCCCCTCTCTTGGCAGGGCCTTCATTTCCTTTTTCTTGTTAGGGGCCTCCATGTGCCATTTCTTCTAAGATACACTCGCCATTCGGCTCTGGATTGGTGGCTGGTCTTGTCTGTGGGGGTTGGGGGCAAGTGCTCAAGCGGTCTRGGTCATCAGCGTGGGGGAAATTTTGTAGATCAAAATGCTCGGTCAACGCGAAGCAGTAGGGTCTGGGGTTAAGCGTGGGGGTATGAGTGAGAATGCTTGTCTGCCACCATACTCCACTGACGACACCACGTTTCTAGGCGTACTGACGTTAAGAATTCTGCTAGTGGAGGCATCGTGTGCCGTATGGCGAAGATCGGTAGCGCTGCAGATATTTTACAGCGCGTTATACCTCGTACCGACTTTTACATCATTTTGCTTTTTCAAGCCATGCTCAAACAGCTACATCACACGATACGTAGTCGCTCTACCCATGAGTCAATAGCGACTAAGATGGGGGTTCCATTGAGTCAGGTCTGCTTCGTTGTTCTTCTCTTGACCAAATTCTAGGTGAAGCCGGATATTAACCGTCAAGCTTCAAGGATATGAGCAATAGTAAAGACACCGCCTGATTGCTACCATTTGACCTATCTATGTTGCCTGTCCGTAAATGCATATAACGAGAAAAGAAAAGAAACAAATTTCAGTATGCATCATCCGCATTGAAACCCCCGCATTCGCCGCCGAAAATGCGTCCAGTGTCTTGGGTGTGCCCATTCTCCTCAATATTTCGTCGAGAATCAGGACGGCACGTCCATGATCTTCCCAGGATTCATTATCCAGTGTGGATCCAATGCAATCTTGATGCTTTTCATGACCCCAAGGGTATCGAGGCCCACTTCCATTAGCAACGATTCCTTCTTTCCAATGCCAATCCCATGCTCTCCCTATGTGGTTTCTTAATAAACATCACTAAATCGGCAAGAAAGGGTTCAAAACTCACCGTGCAAGTGCCTTCCATCTCCAATGCCCTCTTGACCATGTTCTTCACGCACTTCTCGACCTTTTCTCGCTCACCCGGAATTCGAGGGTCATAGAGAATGCTTTCATGGAAGTTTCCATCACCGATGTGACCCAGGACGCTGGCGAATAGTCCCAGATCATCCATTTCCTAGGCACAGTCAGTAAGTCAATATCCTTAGACAGAGTAGGTTATCTTGAGAGCGRCTCCCGAGGTGTCCTACCTTTTTACTAATTTCAACAATATCTGGCAGTCTTGAGAAAGGAACGGCGACGTCGGTGCTCCATATCTCCTCGCCCTCCTTCCTCATCGACATCATCGACCAGAGGCTCTCTTTTCTAGCACTCCACAGTAACTTTTGCTCTTTCGTGTCCTTTGCGAACTCAAAGTTTCCTCCTTGATTGGCTTTTGCGATTGCGCCAACCATAGCGATATTCTCTTTGACGGAGGCCTTCGTGCCACTAAACTTGAAGAATAGAGTGGGTGCCTCCTTCCATACTTTTGGAGCGGTAGAGCCCGAGTGATTGACCACTCTCATTTGGACTTCATCCATGATCTCCATCGCGGCCACTGCTATTCCTGAGCGCAATACGGCCGCAGCGGTGCTTGCAGCGTGTCGGATCGAGGGGAAAGTGACCACAGCGACAGAGTATTCTTGCGGAACGACAGCCAACTTGAGGGTTATCTCCGTTACCAGACCCAGAGTGCCCTCGGACTATTGGCAAGTAAGGTTTCATTCAGATACAAAGGTTTTTCATAAAATAGAGTGAGATGGCTAGCAAGGCAAGTAGCACAACAAGGAGTGGAACTTGACGAACCCCGACGAATAAGCTATTGAGATTATATCCAGCAGAGGACTTTCTTGGGCGGCGTTTTGTCTTGACAATGGTACCATCAGCCAGCACAACTGTGAGGTTTATGACCCAATCCTTCATGGTACCGTATCGGACTGCATTCGTTCCTGAGCAGTTTGTGCCCACCATGCCTCCAATCTTCGCGCTTGGTCCTAAGCATCAAAAATCAGATTTGGTATGGCTTCCATGGCAGAGACATTGCSGTGTAGTGATCAGCTCTAAGAAGCACCGGAGCCTTCTACTTGAGGCCGATTTAGGTTTTCTRAGAAATGACTTACCAGGATCTACTGGGAAGAACAATCCAGATTGACGCTTGGCGAGCTCATCATTCAAGTCCATCCAGGAGACAGATGGCTGAACAACAATATCCATGTCATTTTCGTGGAATTGGAGGCTATGTAATTGAGAGTCAGCATTGAGTCTAGAGTAGTAGAAGGGGCAACACCAGAACTCTCTGGTATTTTAGATGACGGGGGTAAATCGAGAATTATGTCTGATGAGAAGGCGTATGTTCCTGGGAATCATTACATTTGATCCATGAAGGCAAAATCAACACTTACTCCCCCGTAGGGTGCTGAGAAATTGCCTTCCAAACTCGTTCCACCAGAGAAGGGAATAATTGGGACCTGCGAGTCTTTGGTGTCAGAATCGATWTATCCAGAAGAAGATGCAAATCTCAAAACTACTGAGACATTCAAAAAGGGWTTTGACTTCCCGAGAATATATACCCGGTATTTGTAGCAGATTTTGGCAATCTTGGATACCTAACAAGCCCAGAGTCAGCATCATTTTCTTAGAGCTTTGCAAGACCAAATCCGCGATAGATACTAATAACTATCGAGGCAGATGCACTCAGCTCCAAGGCTATGCAGACTCACCTCTTCTGTTGTTTTCGGATAGGCCACTGCCACAGGAAGGCTATCTATATTTGTCGAAGACCATTCTGAATAGCCTGCAGACCTAGAGTCAGTTATCTATTCATGAAATGAAATGAAATCCTGTTGTCTGAASGTTGTCCAAGAGCTTTGAAAAGGGCATTTAGTGGCTCCGAYATGTCCTAACAAGTAGGCAATAGCCCAGGAGTATGCATACCGTGCGCCAACAGGTCCTCTGGGTCAGTGGAAATTGCATCCTCGTCACCCGTTGCCTGTCGGATTTCTTTAATAGCCTGTAAATTTATCAGTCTGCATTCTCAAAACACYATTCAGGAGCAGATCCATCAARACAGATAGTCGCTATATAAGGATCACCAGCCTACTCACAGCCAACAAGCCATGGAAATGGGTCGGGGAAAGAATAGAAGAACAGAAATTTAAACCAGAACTCGGAAAAGGAGGAAAGAAGTGAGGATAAGGGCAGCTTACAGCTTCCATCTCAGCAACACTCGCATATTTAGGCTGCACGAACTTTGCAGGACTAGAATAATTCCTTTCCCTCTCCCTCTTAGAATTCGCCTGGAACGTAGCAAATCCATGGGCAAACACGGCCGTGGCGGCGACCAAGGTCAAAACACCGAAAGATTTCCATCCTCTCTTATTCCTATYAAATGCCCGTGCAGAGTCCGCYTGCTTCAGACCCGGTGCTCTCGAGCTATTCCATCTTCCCCTCGAAGCAGCACCTTTCGAAGTCGAGGTCGAGGTCGAGGTCGAGGTCGAGGTCGCCTTTGCAGCCACCCATGGCGGGGTCAGAGGCGAAGCGAAGAAGCCCCTGCCCCTGATCGGGGAGCTGATGGCCGACCTGCAGAACATCTTGCAGTCAAGGATGAGGGCGATCCGATCCCAAGCAGACCGATCTTCCTAATTGTTCATCGGTCCCGGCGAAAATCCTGGCGTCGAGATATGGCGACAGCGACCTTCCACCGCCTGAGACGGCAATGGCAATGGTGAATCCACGGAACAGGAGGCGTGAGCGGAGCGGGGGTGTTTTTTCGGCGGATACAGCAGCACTTGTGGCCCCGTACAGAGGTACTACTAAGCCTGCCGGGTGGAGAAGGGTCGAGAGAGAGGAAATTATGAGGGTGCACGAGGCGGTGTCCACGACGAAATGGATGGCTGAGTCCTCACTCACTCCGTGTCGGTCGATCGTGTACTTGTATTTCTGCGCCTACCGTCCTGCTTGAGATTGGGCTCTTATGTATGATGATGGGCGTGGAGCGGGTCTAGCCCTGACAGCTCAACGTCAACGCAACGGGAGGATCGTGACAATTCGACAGTGGTTCCTGCGTGTGTGGAGCTCAATCCAGCCATCCCACCTTTYCCCTTCGTCTTCTCACTTTTCACTGCGGCGTGAGACCGCACAACTCCAAGCCACCGACGTGCCGGATGGGTACAAGAACATGGCAAACAACTAAATGTACATCTAGTACYTGTACCTGCGCCATCACTCCCACTTCCACCGGCTTCGCAGCCCAGTATTACTATGCTACCCCACTCAATCACTGTAGACTTACCTGCCGCKCAGGAGAGCCCTGCCAATCGTCGGGAGGCYTCTTTCATGCTTGACTAAAACCGAGCAGGAGGAGCCCGGTGTCACCGAGTCCTCTCGAGCCCCAGCAAATGTCTAGCTCAAGGTAGCTTGGAGATCACTAAGAGTGCGGGGAGGTTTCTCTGAGGTAAGAGGATCTCTTCATGGGAGAGACCGATGCAAATTTGATRGGCGTGAGCCTGCCGTGAGGGGAAAGAGATCTCGTGCGCTTTGCTTGTCATCTTGTCGATGAGGGGAGGCTCGTACTCCAGTCGGATGCCTGGACCGGATACGCTACCGGTTGGCCAGCTATTGCAAAGAGCCGTATAATATCGTCCGTTYGAGGAAAAATTCTCCGGGATTTGTGAGAGATTACTGGCATTTTCAAAAGAAGTTCAGAGAGTCACTGTACTGATCTCCGAAGCGAAAGTATAGCTTTGCGGTAGAGTTGATTCTGGATCTTTGGGTTGCACAGGTAGGACGTCAGAGGGGCTCCATGAGCCGTTGACCGCAACTCTTACTTTGGTGTACTATTCCTCCCAGATGGTGCCCAAATCCCGGATGGCTCAGCCCAGTTTCGCCTCGTGATCGCCAGAAAACGCAGGAGTGCAGCGCTGGCTTCAGGCACGTCCTGCACCAACGGACCGGGGTAAGCATGGGGGTCACATCGATCTCAGAAGAGGGCCTGCAGGCTTCTACGAGGACAGTAACAGACAAGAGAAATTGATATTGTAAGGCTTGGCTGCCGAAAACCGGTTCTCCTGATGCCGAGCGGACTCATCCCGGGCCCATGCTCCGTGAACAAATACTATGGCTTCTCACCTATACGAGCAGTAGGTACAAGAGGGCTGGATTGCGCCGAGGCTCGGATGCTCCTGCTTGATTGTGCCGTACTTCGAGTCGTCCATGCTCATCGCAGTATATCAGTAGTAAGATGGGCAGCCACTCGGTATCTCAAAATCCTCACTCCAGATCTCCTACCTAGGCGCAAGGCGTACTCATGATCAATGACTGCTTGGTCTGCGGCTTACGAAATGGCACTCAGCATTAGTCGACTCAGCATGGGGATGTGCCAGTAAAGGCCTGAAGAGAAGAAAGTGGGTAATGTCGTTGAGCGTCCAGGGACCCGGGACCAGGAAGATACAGTGTGAGCAAAACAAGACGAGACATCATGAGTATGCAGTAGGAGTAGGGGTAGGAGTAGGGGTAGGAGTAGATTAAGTGCAGTACTTTACTGTARGCGTCTGTGTCACGTGAGCGCCCGTGGAGGTAAACGCGTGCAGGGGTCGCGTGAAATTGGCACGGACGCATTCACCTCTCCCAGTCCAAGCTCATCTTCTTTTTCGACTCCAGTAAATGGTCAAGCCGGCTCCCTTGATCGTCCTTCCTCCTCCTTTCCCTTTTCCTTTTCCTCTTGCTGCGAGGTCAAGACGTCTCATCTTTCTCGATTGATTGCCCTGCCTCACATCGCCCGCCCCTTGCAGCAGCGCAAGCACCGTTTTCACTTAATCAATCACACGGCTGCCGGCATATTCTTTCTCCTTTGCTTCCGTTTGCCTTGGTCTGTTTTTCTCACTTTTACTCCTCTTTCCTCACGCAAAGTGATACGTCACATCACTGGCTAATTCACTTCCCTCCCTCTGGATTCACTTCTCTGTACCTGCTCAACTCCATCCGCTACTAACMTCTCCCCCCTCCCCCTGCATCTCTATTTCTATCGAACTTCGATTCAATACTTCCACCTTCATACCTTTACACCTCCATACCAAACWAGACCTTCCCCGCTGTTCCACACATACTGATAYCATCTACAGTGGATAGTAGGCTYTCCATTACCATCAGAATACCTCACAAGTCAAGTCCTCCTCCAGACTAATCACGGCCATTTTACTTTCAACAACCTCCTACGACATCCCCTGCGCTCCTTCAAGTCCTTCTGCACACGTCTATCGACGTCCTAATGAAGCATTACTCGTCCCCATAGGGAACGTGATTRCATCACCGTCGAATGYCAAGTAAGCATCCTGTCTTTCTATATTTCTCATCATTTGCTAATTGAACACAGGCCGCCATGACTCCAATCATGCGATCCCCCGCTGGTGCTCGAGCCCCTCCTGGCGCTCGAGTTCCCCCTTCCACTGACTATACAAGGGTCCAAAGCCCTTCTTCAGCTAGGCAAGGTCGGTCAAACCATAAGGCCTCTCCGCGGCCACCTCCAATGCGCAGGAGCCCAAGTGGATGGAGAAACGGCACAGATCTCTCTGTCAAAGTCGAGGGTCTTAAGGATACTGAGACCACATGGAACTTGTCGCGTCATTTCAAGAAGTTTGGGCAGATTTCCTTCATTGAGATCTCCGAGGGCATTGATGGGCAACGAGATGGGAAGGCCAAAATCAGGTTCTCTCCACCACCGAACGAGGAATTCTGGGGCGTCCCTTCTCAACCACGCAGGCTCTCCATTGAATCCCCAGATCGCTCTGACTTCTACAATGTTAGTGTCTCTATCTGGAGTACCAGCAATTCAAATGGCAGTTCGCGCCGCATTCAGAGTCCGATCAGACCTCATATCTACTACGAGCCGAAGATGACACTTTGGCCATCTTCACTCGATATCGGCATCATGGTGAAGGAGGACTCGATGATGCCTTTACAGAATATTTCCCCAGACAYTCCAGCAGAGTTAAAGTTCACTGTTGATCTTACTAAGAAGAGGCTTGTTACGGAGTTTATGGTCCTCTTCCAAGATCCAAGGTCTCTGGAAACCCCAAC